>JAQZBX010106330.1:0-10758 GCA_029593785.1 Cabassous unicinctus
GTTCGACTGACCCGTGGGCAGGGTCAAATTCCAGGACAACCAAAACATCATTGTGGTTGACCAGTCAGAGTAGGGGTTTATGGCAGTGTAACCCTTTGATATTATTTATCAATTTTTAAAAAAGATATTGATTATGTTTGTAAACTGGTCTGTTCCTTTGGGTGTGATACACTTTGTATTAAATTCAAAGGTTTTAAGTTTACTTAATTAAATCAATTTAAGGGTTTTGATTTGACCACATTTGTAGAGTATGGCTCAGGATTGAGTCCTTGCCTTCTTTGTGAGCTATATAAATGGACACTCAATCAAGAACACACACAGAAGAAGAAGAGAGAGAACTTTGTCAGTTTTTATCCTAGAACCCTGGGAGAGATGAGCCTTTCCTATGATACTTTACAGGTGACTTTGTGAAGAGACAAGAGCAACTGAGCCTGGAAAGAAATAAGTTCTATGCCAGCTACAGCTGAGATCAGAAGAAGCTGGGACCATGGAGACTTAAGAGGAAGAAGAAAGGCTGAACCCTCACAGAGATTGGCAACCATCTTTGGTGAGAAACTACCTCTAATGGTACCTTGGGTTGGATTTTTTAGGGCCTTGTAACTGTAAGCTTAGACCCTAAATAAATACTCTTTATAAAGACCCATAGATTTCTGGTGCTTTGCATTAGGACCCCTTTGGCTGACGAATACAGGAGGTCTGGTGATTGATGGAGTTTTAATTTAGCTCTGTCTCACAGTGGGTCCAGTTGGTCCAAGGACCCATTTGGTGGATATTTCCTCAGTTCCAGAATGCATAATTGGAATCGACATACTCAGTAACTGGCAGAATCCCCACAATGGATACCTGGCTTGTGGAGTGAGGGCTATTATGGCATGAAAGTCCAAGTGGAAGCCCCTAGAACTGCCCCCACCTAGCAAAATAGGAAATCAAAAGAAATACCAGATTCCTGGTGGGATTGAGGATATTATTGCCACCATCAAGGATTTGAAGAATGCAGGGTTGGTGATTCCCACTACATCCCCATTCAACTTTCCATTTGGCCTTTGCAGAATACAGATGGATTGTAGAGGGTGAGAGTAGATTACCTTAAACTTAACCAGGTGGTGACTCCAATTGCAGCTGCTGTCCCAGATGTGGTATCATTTCTTGAGTAAATCAACACATCCCCTGGTACCTGGTATGCAGCTATTGATCTGGCAAATGCTTTTTTCTCAATTGCCACTAGTAAGGACCACCAGAAACAGTTTACATCAAATCACATGAGAGAATTTTATAAAATCTTATAGTATTTACAGATAACTCCTGTTGATTCTGTTTCCCTAGAGAACCCTGACTAATACACATAGTTCTTCTCAAAGGCTGTTAACAAAAGTAGAATTAAAAATGGCAGAGATTTCATAATTATTATGGTCAATATCTGAGAATTGTATTTTGGGCAAAAATTTCAGGCATGACCTTATGAAATTCCTTAGCTAGCTTAAATGTTTCAGTTTGTCATTAGCTCTTGAAAATTCATTTAAGAGATCTTTCCAATGCACTTTGTTTATCCAGACTTTGCCATGATCTTCACCAGCAGTCATGTGAGTTAAATGGAAAGATCTGAGTATCCAGGCTCATTAGTATGAATGATAAGATTGAATTATTTTGCAAAACCCACTGTGTCTTCCATAGGATAATCACTATAGAATGGGAGTTTGGCTAGTCTAGGTTCTAGAGGAGAAAGACAGGAGGTGTTGAAAGGAGGGTTAGAACAGTCAGAGCCAGGAGTTCCAGATAGCATTTCAAGGTCAATAATGTGCTTAGATAAGTCTTTGTTCATCTTTGTTAATTTAGTATTTGTTTCTTGAAGAGGCAATTTTAGAATTATTTATACAATTGAAAACTTCCAAATACCAATTAAAATAAATATCCCACTTGAGTTGCTTAGTTTTAGAAACTCTACTTTCTAATAGAATGTGAAATAATACCAATTTAGTCTTATCAGAAGATTCTCACTGTGGCCATTTTGTTTTGATATTTTCTCTAGTGGACCAGGATAAGTGGGATAAGAATTTAAATGATACAGGAGCATAATTTTTTCACATGAAATCAGCTGGTGTGTTAGAGGGCAGTGCATCATTAAAGCTTTTAGGAATTATTCGTTAGTTCTGATTATGAGCAATCCTAAATCCTAAACCTGAGTGGAATTGTCTTGATTTTGGACAAGTGTGATGCTTTACATTAAGCCTTTCATGAAATACTTGTTTTACCTGGAAGGTAACCTGTGCTCTAGTTGTCCAATCAATGACCAGGTGTCTTTAGCTGAATAAAAATTGTCCTCAGGATGGCAGGTGATCTAGTGACCTAGTGTCATTCTAGCCTCTCTGGATGTTATTAGAGTTTTGAGAAAAATTGTTCCTTAAGGCTCTGTGTATTTTGGCAGCTTGTATATTTGCATAAAAGTAAGATTGAGAATGACCCTTCCAATCCATTTTTAATCTCTTAGTTATAGTAAATGTCTTAGTTTGCCACAGTGTTGCTGATGCAAAGTAACTGAAATGGATTAGCTTTTATAATGTTAAAAAAAAAACCTTTTAAGCTTACAATTCTGAGGTCATGAAATGTCCAAATTAAGGCCTCAGCTGAAATGCTTTCTCACCAAAGTCAATTGCTCATGATCATGAGGTATTGCAATGTGGTGAAGTAAGATGGCAGCCAATCTCTGCCAGGGTCCATGCCTTCCCCTCTGGCCTCATCATCTCCCAGACCCCAGCTGTGGCTTAGGGCTTGTCTTTTTATGGGCCTCCTCTCTCAGTCTCAGCTGCTCTACTTTCTTTCCAAGTTCATGGTCGGCTATTAGGTATATGACTTGGCTTGTCTGCTCAACCTTGAAGTGGTCCCTGGGTCCAGACATGTTTCTTTGTAAATACTATCATATTTTTAATTTTAGTCAGTATATGGACATAAATAAACATAATCATATATTTAATATTATGGATAGAGGCAATATATTTCTTTCTATTGATTCATATTTATTTCACCTACACTATCATTTATATATAATTCTTCATATTATAAACAAGTCTGATGAGTTAAATTATATGTACTTAACTTATTTCCAGGTGTTTCTTTAAAATATGTCCTTAAAAATGGACTTGAGGATCAAAATTATTTGCTCTTAAATGAGACCTTTATAGATTTCTAACCAAATGCTAGAAACTTTTCATATATTATCTAATATACTACTGGAGTCTATACTATATTTCATATATTGTTGCATATATCCAAAGTTTTTATTAATAATCTCATTATACAAATGTAGTTAGCAATCTCTAGATTCTCACAGACATTAATTTTCTGTTGACTGAAAAGCACTTACTCTTATTAAGTTCCAGAACACAAATCCCTCTTAAAAAGTAATTCTGTTGGTTAAGCTAAAGAAGGCTAATATGTGTTTACATTAAAATATTGTTTGGAATTTCAAAATTAGTGTTCTACAGATTTTTAGATTCCTAAGTAAAGAGAAAACTCATCAAAATAGTATGTCTACACAAAGGCAGGATTCAATGTATTTGATCTGGGCAGATAGAAGCACATAAGAAGGGGTATAGATTGGGAGGCAGATAGTTATATTGATTTTAGCTGACTTCTGAAACAATTGAAAATTATATGTACATATGAAAACTGTACATACAGACATATCTATAGGTATGTATAATTTTCTTAAAAGCAAAACAAGTTTAGATTTCAATCATATTTATTGGGTTTTTAAGTCTTTTTGTTTTACAGAATTGTTTATTAGCTTCAACTGTCTTCTTCTCATTTGACCTTTGAGGAGATGGGAAAGACCTGGGGTCACCCAATTGTAATTTTGTGTTCTGTTGTCTTTATCCATGATTTCTGGAAAGATACTGTTTAAAAGATTTCTGAAGTCATTTTTTTTTCTTCTTAATAGTAAAAAAAACAAGTCCTACTTTTATCCCAACGTTTTTCCCTAATGTACTCTGGTTATTTTTATGTTGGCTTCAGCAAATAAGCTGTGGTTTTCTCTTTTCATGGCCACTTCTAATTGTCAAGCACAGTATTTTCACAGTTAAATAATTCCTCATTGTAAACAAACTGTATAACTGCCCAGAGAAGCTGTTATCTATCAACCTAACATTAAAAAAAAAAAAAAAGGAATGTATGTGGATTAATAGGAAGAGTAAGTGACATGGACACTATATTGCACAATTATAAGGAGCAAAAGGAAAATAAGGATAATTGTTTCTTCTGAAGTTGTGCAAAGTGGAAGCCTTGGGGGATTGTTCAGGTTTGGAGTCGTATTTATAATATTTGACTTATTTCTTCATATCAACAAAAAGATTGTTGCGTGTTCATTAGACATGTACTCTAGATTTATATTTCAAAATAATGTAGAAAAGTCAAGCACATACCATGTAAAATCTATGTCAATGCATTTGATTTAATTGTGACTAATCCAGTCATTGCAAAATTTGAATGTAAAAACAAGTAAAATCTATTAGGCATGTGCCATTTTATGCACTCCAATGCTGAGGATCATTTCCTGTTTCTTTTAAAATCCCATTTGGAAGTTTTGTGGTTGTTTACCTTGATTTAAATAAAGTTATGAGACTCATTAGATGAAAAACAGTGAAACTAGTATATTTTTAATTTTGAGAGAAGTGATTTAGGTAACAATTTTAATGCCTTTTCACTTTTCATTGACATTCTTGCGTGATGATCCCAGTACTAAAATACCACAAATATTCCTGTGGGAGACAGTGTTAAGGCATAGCCCAAACCCCTTGAGTAATTGCTAATAATTGTCTACCAGGTAATCACAAGAAGCTGATGGACTTATTTTACCCAAGAGCTTTTCTACCCTTATCTACTTCCCTAGTGCATATTTGGAGGAGTGAGGGAGGTGTGTCCTTCCTCACCTTCTTCTGATTCCTTTCCAACCCTTTTGCCTTTCAAGTGCATCTGTGTCTTCAGGGAACACTCTGTTTAGGCAGGACTTAGACTTAGCTTCCTATACATTTCTACTGCTGCAGAACACTTAATCTAACTTCCCTCACGCTTTCCCCACTAAAACCTGAGCTTGCTTAACTACATCATTATTACCTATTAGATAACCTAATTGGTCTTCCAAAGGGATTTGTGTTGTAATTCATAATGGCACTTTTATCATTGAAATCAATGTCTTTAAGAAGAATGTAGGCATCAGATACATGCGTATGAGAAATATGTCTATTTTAAGGCTTTCTGGTGAACATACTGCCACTAAGATAATACTATATAGTCAACTATCTAAATAAAAGACCTCCTCAGAAAATAGTAACCTGACCCTGAGGCCTGGGCTGTTATGAAACAGTATTCATTACATGTTACTAATAACAAAATGCATTATATCCTTGCTGCTGATGAACCCCTGGAATTGTCCAGTATTTGATAAAGAAATTTTTACTCTACAAATGAGTCAGTACATTTTGAGTAATGTATAGCGTAATTATTGATTGATATAATCTATGAAATTTGTGTTCTACATTAAATTTACAAATGTATTTGAACACTTATTGTATGTAAAAAACTATAGAGCTTGAAATAATATGAATGAGATCAAATGTTTTGCTTACAATATGATAGTGAATAGCTTTTATTTTTGGACTCTATTTAGAAAATAATCATATAATTAGTATACATTAACTGATTTTTCAGAAATGAAAATATCCATGCATCCAGAATATAAAGCATAAGACAGGATATTACTAAGCATCTCAGAAATGAACCACATATCCCATCACAAATTAATGCCCAATATACAAGATTTGTTTTATATAGTTTTAACCTTGTGAAAGTGAAATCATATTGTTTGCATACAATTATATCTGGCTTCTTTCACTAAACCGTATTTTTGTGCAATTTCTCCATATTCTTGTTGTTGTGGTAGTTCTTTATTCCCATTGCTGTGTCCAACATAGATTATTTATTTAATCTAGAGCAGTGATTTGCAAATATAGCTCAGAAAGTTTTATTGGAACGCAGTCAGTCTTCCCCACTCATTTGTGTATCGTCCCTAGTTGTTGCAATGCAGGGGTAAACTTGAATTCTTATGAGAGAGGCTTAATGGCCTGGAAAATCTAAAATATTTCTCTCTGATACTTAAAAAACATCCTCAGCTCTGGTATAACATATATATTGGGATTAGAGTTATTTTCAGATTTATGTTATTGTAAATAATGCTACTGTGTCTATTTGGTGGATAATCACTCATTTTTCTTGGATATAAAACAAGCAATCAATTTTTTGAACTCTATGTCATTATTTATATGTTCAGCTATAGTAGATACTTTCATACCACCTTCCAAATAGGGATAACAATTCTCACTTGTACTACCATTGTGTGAGAGCTATGGCTATCCCACATACTCAATAATATCTTTTAGTTCTGATTATTGTCATTTTAGCCATTCTATATGTGAGTCATAGTACTGCATTGAGGTTTTAATATTTATTCAACTTAGCACTAAGAAAGTTGGGTAAATACTTCTATGAAATGTCTATAAAAGTCTGAATGTGAATAGTAGAACAGCTAAAAGGGCTGTGTTTAAAAGTATTTGGCATTTCAGTGACAAGGCTTGAGGAAGAACTATAGATATAGGAACATGCCTGCATTATTAATCCACTATACATACATACTGTTACTATAATGTTTGGGAAAAAAATGCCATAGGTACTGGTAGATGTGTGAGAAGGGTGTCATATAGAGAAACACAGAATGAAAGAAACTAGTGAGGAATGTAGTAGACAGGTTAGAATAGATCACAGCTTTTGATGTGTTATGAGTTACGAATCTCCTAAATTATATTCCTAATAATTAGTTATTCATCCTCTACTTGCACAACAAGGGAGAGGAAACACAATATCAAATCAGCCAATTTCATTTTTTTTCTTCCATTTATAGGACTGATAAAAGGGGACAATGTGGAGATCAAACAATAGTTAGATGCAATAATATATAATGTCATATGGAAAGGAGATGATTTAATTAAATGTCATATTTTCATATTTCAAATTAGAGGCAATCTACTATACTCCTTCTAGTTTGTTTGAACTTTAATATATCAATTTCAAACACAGTTTTCTGACATGCTACTGCTATAAATTAAAATTCTAACAGTGTGTGTTAATTAAGAAAATATGGTGGAGGAGGAAATGCTTAATGACTTTTGTCTAAGGCAAGCATTCCTCAATAGCCTTTTCTGCCTACATGCTTTCCCTTAACATACCCCATGGTTCCACAAAGAAATGCCAACTTCAAAAGCATAGGCACTTCCTTGGCTTCACTCCCTTTCTGAAATGTTTTCACACAAGGCATTTTTCAATGCCAGCTGTCAAGGCTAAGACATTCAATTACTTTAGCTTTTTTCAATTATAAAGTATAATTAAGAGTGTCTTATTGTCTTGCTAGAACCGAGTAAAGTAAAGTAGACAAATATCAAGAAAGCACATAGATAAATGCTCTTTTTTCCTGAATTATTAATTTGCTTTCTTTTACATATCCATTACCTCTAGTAAACACAAGCATTATATGTACTTTCTTAGACATAATAAAATGCATTCAAGACAAATACAATACTCTGAGTATATTTTGTTTTGGCTAACTTTTAATAAGCACATGATAATATTACCAATATTTTGATTTTGTGTTTATATCCCATTTTGTGTCCCAGACATGGTGCAAATTCTTCAAATAACAAGTTTGAAACATTTAGTACTTGAGCACAGAATGCTCACATTAATAAATTGGGGAAAATGATTTAATAAAAAGAGTAATATTTTTAATATACCTTGAGGACAGGGTTGTTTGTGACAACAAAGGGAGCATTAAATTTGGCTGAGAAAGAAGGGAAGAAAAGCTTTCTGGAATAAGTGATAGAGAAGTTAAGAATTAGCATTCATTGATGTACTTTCCTGAGGCCCTTCCCCTTTGATTTTTGTTATTTATTTATTTATTTATTTGTTTATTTTTTTTTTATTGTGGGTAAAAATCAAATTTTTCACAATACATACAAATATTTGTAAAATGATTTTTATAACCTAAGAATGTTGAAATTCATTTCTTCTTTAAAGGAAAGGTGTTTTCTTCCTCAAGTCTACTCAAAGTGCTCATTCTTCTGCCTATATTACTTTCTTCATGCCAGATTGCATATTTGCTCATCATTTAGATGGAACAAACTATTTCTCTATCCAGGGAAGCTTTCCTCCTCTATTCATTTTCATTCTGATTTATAGCATCCAATCTTTCTATTTCATGATGATTTGAGACTCCTTACGAATTATTTGAATGCTTAATTAATGTTTATTACTTCCACTAGATTATAATTTTATTTAGTGTAAAACTACTAGAGTCACCCTTGAATACTAAGCACCCAAATAAGCAACTGATCCTTCGAAAACGCTGAATACACCTATGGATAATTAAACAAGTATACACTTGAAAACAGAACAAATAACATTTGACAGGACAATAAGGGTCAGGTAAGTTTTCCACAGAGAAAATGTAGTATATATAATTTCAGGATTGATAATATAACATTTCCATTTAGGGAAATACAAAAATTGGGTACAATTGGCAGTTAATACAAATACTGTTTTTTAAAATAAGTATTTGAGAAAACTTTGTCTCTTTTATCATTATGTAGATAACTTCCTCAGCTATATACATATACATAAACATGCACATACACATTATTTAATACAGATACTCAAAACCACCATTTATTTTTCACTCTTTCTTGAGCCTTTTTCATATCTTTGTTCTGTAGGCTATAAATCAGGGGGTTTAACATGGGAATCACAAGGGTGTAAAACAATGAGGTTATTTATCTTGCTCAAGTGAGTAAGAAGAACTGGGTCAGAAATACGTGAAGAACGTGGTTCCTTGGAAAATTGCAAAAGCAGTCAAGTGAGATGTGCAGGTGGAAAAGCTTTGAATCTCCCCTCAGTTGAGTGGATCTTTAAAATTGATAGGATGATACAGCAGTAAGACACTATGCCTCCTGAAATGGTACTCAGTTCAATGAAGCCAAAAAGGGTGAATATCACTAACTCATTGACCTGTGTATCTGAACAAGATAGCAGTAGAAGAAGAGGTAAATGACAGAAGAAATGATTAATCTTATTTGACCCACAGAAGCATAAGTGGAATGCTAATGTCATATGTGCCAATGCATCCACCATTCCCACCAGGTAAAACCTAGCCATTAGCGTGGAACACACCCAGCTGGACATGTTGACTTTATACAGCAAGGGTTTGCTAATGGCCTTGTACCTATCAAAAGCCATCATTGCCAGCAGTAGACAATCAGCATCTGAAAAGTTTCAGAAGATGAAGAATTGAAAGGCACAAGCAAATCTTGGGTCCAATTGCTGGTGTATTGCAGAGGTCACAGAAGGAGACGTGGCTGAGGAAAAAGTTCATTGGTGTGTGAAGCAGGGAATCCAATCTAATTAAAATGATCATTTCAAGGTTTGCCAGAATATTAATGAGATAAACAACTAGAAGTATGGTGAATAGGGTCCCTTTGATCTCAGTTAGTAGTAATTCCCAAGAAAATGAATTCAATCAAGAAGGAGCAATTTTCCCTGTTCATTCTTCTTTGATCTTGTTCTAAACTATTGCAAAGTAATCAAGAAAACAATAGATCTATTTTCCACTCCCTAGGCATCCACAGGCTCTTGGATATAGAACAGAAAGTGATTTTTTGTGTGTAAATTTTCTTCTTTATCCTCAAAAAAATACCCAGACAAGTGCCACTTTTAAAGAAGCTTGTTTTCTAGTTGAAAAATTTAAAAAGTCTGAGATAAGAAGCAGAGAAAGTAGATATCAATCATGAGATATTTGATATATTGGTTTCTATTCCCTAATCACAGGCAGAACATTTGACTGAACTGAAAACTCATTCCATGTAAAAAAGATGTCATGGAAATACCAAAGGTACATAGAAAAGGCCAAAAGTTACAGGTCTAAATGTATTTGAAAATAGACTGACTGGACAAAAAAGTGACCACATTTATCATATACTTCAAGCATCATGATACATTTTAAAATTTCAGAAATACAGAGCATATCACTGAATTAATGATATTTCATGTAAATTAATATATACAATAATTATGTTACAATTTTGTGTTTCTTGAAACATTACACACATTTTATTCATCTTTTCTATCACACTTCTTCACTTCTTTTACATGGCATTTATAATCCAATGGACTGACCAGTCAATTTCCCATGGGAAATGAAAAAAGATGTGACACAAAGAATTAGGAACAACAGAATTTAACACATACATTTTATCTCTTTGGATTTTAATTGACTTGTCCATTAAAAATGAAAATGGGGCGAGTACAATAAATATTTTGTAGATATATAGAACTCTTTCTGGTATATTTATGTGTCTTTACTTGTGTGTTTGCTGTGTTTGCATGTGTGTGTCTCTCTGTTACTATACGAAAGTTTGCATGTAGATTGTGGTCTGATTTTAATTTTTGCTTTAAATAAGTATTATGGAATGTGGACCATTTGGACATGAAGTTACTCATATTTGTTCTTCTAATATGATACCACAGTTATTCTAGAAATAAAACTAGAATGAATTAAGCTAATAAGTATGGTGAAACCACCAGCACAGTAGTTAAAAAGAAGGTTTGCTTAAGAATCTTGGTTTAGTAAAATCTATGATTTCTTATACAAATTAGATCAGCCAAATT
>JAQZBX010106331.1:0-10761 GCA_029593785.1 Cabassous unicinctus
CATGGGCTTCAGTCCCAGTCTGCCAAAATACTAATTGGAGAACACAACAGAAACTTTACCTGTGAATTTTAGAGAAGGAGTAAGAGCTATTTACTGTTATTACCATTGTTATCAGTGTTATTATCACCCTGTGAGACAGGAGATGGGGACCTATGTGAGTCATCACCTCTGTCCCATACAACTGTTTAAGTGACACCTGCTCTCGTCCTGTCCTTGACATGTCACACCTGTGTGACTGAGGTAGAACAGCCCCTCTGCTTCAGTGATCCCATATGTACATTGACCAATGAGATCCAGTTTCTTCTAAAAATCCCTTTTACCTTCTCACTTCAGGAACACAACTTTGAATGCAGCATACTGCACACTGGCTAGTCAATATTAGTCAAGTGAATTACAAAAGAACTAACCTCCATGTCTGAATGCAACTAATAGGAGAGTCAACAGAAGTAGGATGAGAAAGATGAACAGGACAAATCATGACATTCTGTTTAAGAGCTGGAAAAAGATGGGTGACCTGCTGTGGGAAGGAGAAAGAAAAGGGATGGCATCCAACATCCAGAATCAGGTGTGCCTATTACCCACCAGGTGGTCTCGCAGAGTAGCAGAGATGAAAAATGGAGTGTGCTGGCCTTTGGGGGGCTGATGGGCTTGGAGGGAAACTGGTATAAATTCTTGTTCACAGAGAAGAAAATCTAACAGCTGTGCATATGATTCTGTGTTTGAGGAGGAGTTGTTAGTGCCTGCTTGCCCCCAGGAAAGGAAAAATATAAAAGGAAAAAGAACTTCTGACACTTACAGAGGTTATTAAGTTACACTGTGGCTGGACACCAATTTTTAAATACTATTGTGAAGAACTGATTGAAATGACAAATCTGCAATAGAAAGAGAAAAGAAGTAAATATTTAAGTGTGATGCCTTTCAAGTCTACCAGTGATGAAGATGCTGGAGGAAGTAAGTACCATAACCAGAGAGAAAAGACAAGATGTTGGTAGTTTATGTTGAGATGGGAAAGGTACATTTATGGCTGATTTTTATTTTCACTGCAAATTGTAGAGAGCTTGAACTAAGAATGGAATGGGAACTTATAGAAAGTTGTGTCTAGATATTAAGGTTAATGGAGGGTGATTATGGTGGGCATGGCCATCCCAGAATCCTCAGGATTCGAGAATGAATGATGGACTAGACTAGACTTACTGGTATTCTACTATGGACTTATTGAGATTCTAGCAATGTAAGAACTTATACAATTGATTTGGAGGCAGTGGCCACTGGAGGTTCTGAAGAGAGGAAGAGGCAAAAGGAGGTGTAATATGGGGGCATTTTTGGGACTTGGGAATTGTCCTGAATGACATTGTAATGACATATACAGGCCATTATATATCTTGTCATGACTTACAAATTTGTGCTGGAGAGAGATTAAACTACAATGTAAACAATAATCCATACTTAGTAGCAATGCTCCAAAATGTACCCATCAATTGTAACAAATGTACCTCACTAATGAAGGATGTTGCTAATGTGGTAAAATGTGGGAGGGGTAGGGTTTGGGACATATGGGAATCCCCTACATTTTTTATGTAACATTTATGTACTCTAATTATGTTTTTTTTTTATTAAAAAGTATATTTAAAAAAGAAATGCAGCAACTATGAGGTGATTAGAATGTCTCACAAAATGATGGAACTATTAAATTAATAAACCACTCCTGTCCTCCAGCCCCTCACTATTAAGGCATCTATAAGACTTAGAAACCCCCCTACTACATGTCTGTCCCATTGACTTTTTGAGTTAGGCAAATGCTCCAAAAGGAATAGAATTTTATTAGACACAACAACAGTCATGGTTAAATTCTTATTTTAGATTGTGTTTTCAAAAAGAACCCAGGACCTGACAGGAAGCAGCTCCATGGCTATCCCTGCAACTGCCCTGGGGCTGGGCACTGCGTTCAGTGGGTCCTGAGCAACCCCTGCAGCCTAACCTCCACCCTGCAGGGAGGTTCCGCTTGTACTCACAGGACATTTCTCTCACAGCATGACTGTGTCCGATTTTTGAGCAATGGACCCCAATGTTTCCTTCTCCCTGTGTCCAGCACATGGGTTCTCTCCCCATGCTGAACCTAGGTCTGTGAATGTGTTTTCCTTTGGAAAGGAGAACAAGAGCAAACCTGAGCTTGGGAAGTGTGTACATGTTGGGTTTGCCTTTCCCTGCTTTGCCTGGGAGCCCCAAAGATGCCCCCATCAGAGGAACCAGGCTGCCTGCCAGGGGTCAGGAGCACATGGCTGATCCATGCACTGTCAGTACAGCCAACACTGACCCTTCCTGGATGTGGGAGAGGACACTCTGGGCATACAACATATGTCCAGACATATAAACTCACATAGTGGGTTGCTGTTCTCAGTAGACACTCACCTACATGGACAGAGCCAGGTAGAGTCCAGGGCAGGGCATCACTTCCAGGAGCAGAAGCAGGTGCTGGTCAAGGAACAGGGTCCCCAGAACAGTGAGCTTCACAGTAGGTCACAATCCCTGTAGGTCAGTGTCTGTGACAGGCCTCCTGGTCCTCCCTCTTGGGTGATGGTATCCCTGTCCTGACACTGAAATTTGATTCATACATAAGAGAACTCAACTTTTTAGTTCATAGGTTTCCATAAAAGAAGGATTTCAATAAAATTAAAAAATAATTACTGTCAAAAATAAATAAATGAACAGATTTAAGTCACAATCTTAGGTCACAAATCAGGAAAAAGTAATTATGAATCACATTTTTGTTATAGAACTTCTATCTAAAATAAAGTGCAAATTTTCCATAAATAAAAAGATGTAAAACTAAGTTTTAAAACAATGTAGAATTATTGAATGCACTTTCACCAAGGAATATTTATGAATGCTTACTAAGCTCATGAATAGAGACTGAGCATTTGTAGTCATGGGAGAAATGTAAATTATATTCACAGCAGACTATTGCTTCAAACTCACCAGATATATATAACAACATATTTAAAATGATGAAGTGATGGAGAATAAATGATAATGAAAATACACCAAATTATTTTGTTGAGGGGGTAACTAAAGCAGGTATTAGATGTGTATATTATACTTGAATTAATTAATAATTGAATTAAGTAATAATTTGTTAATAAATACTATTATTTAATAATGAAGTTATTGCATCATGAATAAATTATTATTAATAATAAAAAGGCATACAATCAATCAAAGCATGTTCCATGTTTAATAACACTGAATTATGTATGTGAATATGGTTGAAACAGGGAGTTTTAGGTTATGTATGTTACTAGAATGAGAGTAAATAAAACAGTGGACTATAGACTGGGGTTAATAGTAAAAGTATTAGAATGTTCTTTCATGAATTATAACAAATGTATGGCACTAATACAAGGCAATAATAGGTTGGTATACTGGAAAATTTTCATCTAATGTAAAATAAGGACAATAGAGATCACAGCTAATAGTACTATTTTAATATTATTCATCAGTTGTAACAAAGGCACAATACTAGTGAAAAGTTTCAAATCCACAACTTCTCTAATTAAAAACTAGCTAATGATAACTTAAAAACAAACATTGGGCTGGTAGTGCACCCACAGTAAAGTACATGTCACAGACCATGTACTTCTGTGTACCTTTCTCATTTTCTTGTTTCTTAATAAACTCTTTACTCCCTTGCCTACCCAAAAATAGACAACAAAAAAACAAAAACACCTACATTATGCTAAGTGAAAGAAATAATACAATATATTAGATATTGTATGATTGTGTTTATATAAATTACAATATAAATAAATATTTGGAGACAGAAATATATTAGTGGTTATGTATAGATGGGGAAGGATAGTGGGATTAAACTGTGACTATTGAGGGGTATTGGATTTTTCTTTTCAGAGAAATGAAATCGTCGTACAATTGATTGTGCTGATGAAAGCACAACTCAGTGAATACAATAAAAAGCATTGATTGAATACTTTAGATGGATTGTATCATATGTGAAAATATCTCACAATAAAACTGCTTAAAATGGAGCAGAGGATATATCAGACTATTACCACTAACTATAGTGTATAATGGACATTTGGCATATTTTTTTCCACACCTCCCTATTATCAACACAGTATTTCTTTACATTGGTGCAAGAATATTACAGTATTACTGTTAACTATAGTCCATAAATTACATTAATTGTATTTTTCCAAAGCATCTCCACATTCCCACAACCCTGCAATAGTGACATCCATCTGTTCTAGTTCACAGAAGGACACTCTTGCATTTGTACTGTTAACCACAATTCTCTGGGTTCATTGGATTACTGAGTCCCTAGATTATTCTCTAGGGTTCTTTCAATTGACATTTACACCCCTAGACTGCCTTTTTCCACCTGTGGGCATATGGCATATGTCCAGACATATGGACTCACATATGAGTCACTCTTCTCAGTAGACACTCAACCCCATGGGCTCACTCTAATGTGTTAGCATCAACTTTATCCATGCCCACACATTTACAGCCAAGTTAATTAAATTTTTTACATTCATTAAGCATCAATACTCCTTCACAGCCCTCCTCCTATCTCCTAATAGCCTACACTCTAGGCTTTACCTCCAGTGCTCTGGCACCGCAGTGCAGTTCGAAATGGAAACCAGACACTGGACAGCCACGAAGTGCATGTAGGCGGCCCCGGACATGGTGCGGGCAATCGCAGCCTTGGCAGAGTGGCCAAATTTCGCTGCGGCTGTGGAGGTTCGGCTCGCCCTGCCCTAGCCTCGGAGGACGGTGGGGAGTGGCGGCCAAGGGGGCGGGGGCACGAGGCACTTCCGACGGGCAGGAGCGCCTAGGCGACCTCAGCCCCTCATCTTTACGTAACCCGCAACGCCTCTGCACGCAGCATCCGCTACCCCGGGCTTCGCTGCGCTGCCGACTCTCGCCGCAGCCCCTGCCCCGCGCCAGGCGGGATCCCCTAGACGGGTGCGTTGGCCCCTAGAAGCCGGCTTCCTTGGAAAGATGTCACACGTGGCGGCCGCAAATTTATTGGACTGAAAACGCCCCCTAGGTTTTGGGAGAAGAAACTGCAAGAGAGGCACACGCCCTCGGCCGCCTCTCAGTAGAGCCAAAGCCCCAATACATTCATCGGACCACCCAGACGCGGGTGGGAAAGCACTGACAAAACTCCAGGTCTATGAGACCCTTTGCCCCCAGTCCATAGACGGCTTCTGAGCCCCCGCTCAGAAAAACAAGAGAAGGGAAGCAGTAGTATCTAGTTTCTCTTCACTCAGTCTTTCTCTCAACTCCTCCTTGTGGTTGAAAAGACAAAGCACACTTTTTCTTTCTAGGCATTAAGTATAATCCTTCTAGGAATCAGAGAACTGGAAGAACTATAAAAGAAGCTTTATAATATTTTCTTGAAATACCAGGCTAGCTGATTGTTAGGTGCCCTGGTGGAAATAAAATCATTCATCCAACAGATAGATTATTGGTCACCTGCTATATGCCAGGCACTGCTTTAAATGCCAGGGATATAGCAGTGATGGAAACATATAAATTCTTGTCTTCTTCAAGCTTATGACCCCAAAAGAAAAATATGTGCTATTTTAGGTGGTGGTGAGTGCTGTGGAGAAAAATAGATCAGAGAAAAGGGATAAGGTGTGGGGGTTGCAGTTTTAAACATGGTGATCAGGGGGAAATGCACTGAAAAGGTGACATTTGACCAAAGACTAGAAGGAGGTAATGAAATATGGACATCTTGGAAAAGTGACTTCCAGGCAGAGGGAACATGTATTTGGAGATTACTGCACTGAATGAATGATTTTCTTCATACTATGAGTTACTTTCACACACAGAGACAAACATGAAAAACCATGATCCTTCCAAATGCCACATAGAGGCCAAGGAAATCAATCCACAGGCCACTAAGTACTGAAAGGCTGTTTGCTTAATTTCACTGCTGAGAATTCTCCATAACTCAGGGGAAAGAGTTACCACTAGCACAGAGAGACACGGATAAAGGCCAAGGTGCTCCAGGCTGTCAGCACTCTCTGTCCAGGGAAATATTCTTTAGTTTTTATATGTATATAAAGCACCTACAATCCTTAAATGTTATAAGCAAGGTGGTACCAGGTCTAAATTCTCAGATTTGGCTGAGCGCATATGAAGTCCAGATTCATCAAACTCTGAAATTAATTTCCCAAGGAACTTACACATGGCCACCTGTTGATCCCCACATTGGAGGAGCCTGCAACCAGGGGTCGAGGATGTAGATGCAGGGAATGGTGTTGGCACCCTGCATGCATCCTTCATCACGGGGCTGTCGTGAAGCCAGAGCTCCTTTCAGAACCAGTACAGGGCATTCACTGCCATCCTGGCAGCGAGGTGGGCCGTGGCTCACCCCTGAGCTCCCCCAGAGAGAAATTCAGGAAAGGAAGGTCTGGCTCATAACCGACACCTTCATTCATTTCTGGGAGAAGGAATGGGCAGAGGGGAGAGCGGAAAAAATGACTCCAAGGAGGGGACAGAAGAGAGGGCGCTGGAGGCTCAGTTGGGTGATGAATGGAGGCTGCCCAGGCAGCAGAGTTAGTGTGGGACACCCTTTAGGGCTCAGCACGGTCCCAACTACCACAACAAGACACTCAAATTCTAAGGCTCCAGACCCCCTGAGAGTGAGCAAGTTCCAGGAGATTGAGATGCCAGGACAGCCGAGCTGGCACCGGCAGTCCCAGGAGGTTCATCCTGGAAACTTCAGCCCACCAAGGCAGCCATTGAGGAGGAAAGGCCCGCCTGAGGCAAGTCACCAAAAGGAAGGAGAGAGGACGCCACCGTAGTCAGCATGCTGCTTGTCAGCTGGGAGAAAGGAATGAACACGGAAGACCAAGGCGGGGATGACGCCGCAGGATGGTTGCCGGTAAGTGACAGGTCCCGAGGCTGCCTGGGTGACTCTGCTGGTGCCCCTGTATCAGCCGCCTCAGCCCTGCCCCCGGCTATCATTGGCGGGCATGCTTTACACGTGACGACAGACACCTCACGGTTTTGAAGTGTTTTTACTACACTGGCTTTGTCTGGGAAAACTGCTTGCACTTTGGTTGTTTCTGGAGGTCGACGATTCCTTAACCCCAAGACTACTGACCATTGCCCATCATTGGGCTCCCTGCCTCACTCCTTTTCCTGCCCTGACCGGTCGCCATTCCCTTGAGGTCCCAGCGGCGACCATAGGCCCCATGTGAGGAAAGGATAAGCTCACCCTGTATTTTTGATGTAACACTTATGTAATCTAAATCTTCTTTAAAAGTTTTTAAATTTATTTTTTGATAGTAAACTTGCCATCCAGTAAATTCCTAACTCCTCTTTCACACCACATATCCAATTTGCCAACAAATATTGTAGGTTCTGCCTTTAAAATACAACTTGTATCTGATTTCTTCTTACCTCTTTCACCATTATCACTATGGCCCAAGCCCTTATCATCTCTGACCTTGATGAATGCAATAGCCTCTAAAATGGCCTTCCTACTTCTTGTTCATCTCCATTCCCCAGTTCTGGTTGTTCTCAGAACTACAGCCAGAGAAATTCTTTTCAAACTTACGTCACATAATGTGTTCCTACTGAACACAGTAAAAATACAGGTCTTGACAATTGCATATAAAGCTCTATTCATTCTGGCCCTATTACATCACTGACCTCATTTCCTACTACTTTTCCCCTCATGTACTCCTACTTTTCCCCCTCCAGTCAATACTGACTTCCTCTGATGTTCTTTCCAAAGGTTAAGCAAATTTGCACCTGAGGGCTCTTCCCCTAATGTTCCAGTAAATTCTAAAGGGAGTTCTTCAACCTGTGGTGAAAGGATGCTAGAGACTAATTTGAGTCCAGTGAAATGAGTTTCACTGGTAAAGTTATGTACATAAATAAATATAAAATTCAGTATTAATATATTTCCAGTCAGTACTTCTGTTTTCTATATGTTTTAAAAGATAAATGCATAAGATAATAATAAATCAGTGTCAGTGGGCACACAATGTATCAGGTGTAATTTGTAACAAAAACAGGAGTGGTGGGGAATGGATCCATATAGGAAAAGATTTTGTGTAAAATGAAGGCAGCAATGGAAGAACTGAACAATGAAAAATGACCCAGAAACCAAATAGCAAATGGAAACATAACTCCTTCCTTATCTGTAATTACATTTGATGTAAATTGGTTAAACATTAATTAAGAGTTAGTGATTGAATTAGTTGAGAAAATTATGAGCCAACTATTGTTTTATGCAAGAGACTCACTTGAGAACCAAAGCACAAATGTGTTGAAAGTTGAAAAATGAAAGAAAAAAAAAAGCCATGCAAGCACTAATCAAAAGAAAACTGGAGTGGCCATACTTATATCCGACAAGGTAAACCTTAAGGCAAAAATGCTATGAGATAAAGATCAAAATTATATATTGATTGATCAAAGTGTCAATCCATCAAGAAGATATAACTATTATTAACATATATGTACCTATCAGCAAAGTTCCAAAGCATATTAAGCAAAAATGATAGGTGAAGGGAAAAATAACAATTGTAGTTGGAAACTTCAACATGCCACCTTCTTGACTGATGGAACAACTGAGCAAAAGATCAATCAAGATTTTTGACTTGAGGAAATAGAAAGATAAAGTTGTACTTTGCTAAGAATGAAGTCAGTCAAGTCATTAGGAGGGTGATTGGAGTTCTCTTTTTGACTTGTTTAAATTTGAAATGTTTATTACACATCCAAGTGAAGATAGCAAATAGGCATTTGGTTATATCTGGAGTTCAAGAGATTCAGGTAGGAGGTATAAACTGGAAAGTCATCAATTTTATAGATAATATTTAAAGCCATTTATATATTTATTCGTCCATCCAATCATTCAACAAATATTTGTCAAGCACCTGCTTCTGTATATGCTAGACAATGTTTTAGCTGTGGGAGATTTATCTTAAACAAAAATCCCTATCCTGTTAAAGCTACATTCTAGTGAAGCCAGGAGACTGTATGAATATATTAGGAAAGTGAATATAGACAGAAGAGAGGAGGTCCAAGAGCTAAGCCTTGGGTACTTTAATGTTTAGAAATTGTGCAGCTGTGCTAGAACCAGCATAGGAGACTTAGAAGGAGCAGCTAGTAAGGTAACAAGAAAACCCAATAGAGTATGGTGTCTTAGAAGCCAAGTGAAGAAAGTTTTTCAAGATTAGTGCTTTACTCATTTCAGGTGTTGCTAATAGCTCAAGTAAAATGAGGGCTGTAAAGTAAAAATTGAATTTAGCATTTTGAGGTCATATGTAATCTTGTCTAGAGTAGTTTCAGAAGTGTCAGAGGCAAGAGACTTTTTGGACCAAAGAAAGGTAGGGAGGAGAGGGATTGGGAACAACTCACATGAACAACTTTCTCAAGGACTGTTGCTGTAAAGGGGATCAGAGAAATAGAGTGGTTCCTGGAGGAGGATGTGAAGTTGAGAGGATTCATTTTAAGAAGGGAGAAACTGCATTATGTTTGTGTGCTGATGGGAACAATGCAGCAATTACATGTAAAATAATTTTTCATTAACAAGAGTAGTGCCATCAAACATTGGTTCTGGAAAAGATGATAAATGTATTGTATTAACATCTTAAAATTATATAGTAGTTATATATTGGAATTATAAATAATTATACTGTGTTTATAAATAGTAATTAAGTGTTTGTGTGCTGTATGCTGTTAAGTTGGAAGCTGTAAATAAATATCTAATTAAATGCCTACTGTCAGTTTCTGCAAGAAGAGTTTATAAGTTTATTGATTCTAAACTGTAAGTTTCTGTAGGACAGAGGCTACATCTTGCTTTCCTTTATGCACCCAGCAATTAACATTGTCAAATCATTAGTGAATTAAAACTGGTAAACACTGAAAAAAAAAAAAAAGGGATTTACCATACACCAAAACCCTTCCCTCTCCCAACTTCCCCCATTAACAATAACTTTCATTAAAGTGGTACATTTCTTATAATTGATGTACATATTGAAGCTTCGTTACTAGCCATAGGCTATAGTTTACATTATAGTATTCACTTTGCACCACACAATTTATAGGTTTGTTAAAATGTATAATGGCCTGTATCTGTCATTGCAATATCATGCAGGACAATACCAATGTCCCCCCAAAAAATGACCCATATTACAACTATTCTTCCCTATGCCTCCCCTCAGAACTTCTGGTCATGACTGCCTGTATATCATTGATAAAAGTTTTTCAATTGCTAGAATAATCATGTCTACTTAAGTTCATCATTGCATATACCCTTGTGTTTATTCATTCATCACTCTTTTTTGTTGTTGTTGTTATTTTTTTAACTTTATTTTGTACATTTAATAATTGAAAATATAAACAATTAAAAACTAAAAAGTAAACACAGATGAATAAATATATCCATTTCTCAATTAAATATAATGGATACATATAATTTTTTTTTTTACTCAAACAATATGTTACACAACATATTTGGTTCATAGTAACGCATTCATACAGTATTTATCCTTTTGTGTCTGGTTTGCTTCACTCAACATAATGTCCTCCAAGTTCGTCCATGTTACCATATGCTTTACGACTTCATTTCTTCTTACAGCTGCATAATATTCCATCGTGTGAATAGACCACAGTTTGTTTATCCATTCATCTGTTGATGGACACCTGGGTTGTTTCCAACTTTTGGCAATGGTGAATAATGTTGCTATGAACATCGGTGTGCAGATGTCTGTTTGTGTCACT
>JAQZBX010106332.1:0-10758 GCA_029593785.1 Cabassous unicinctus
AGGAGAGATAGAGGTACAGTACTTAATACTAATTAATGCACTACCCAATGCATAAGTTTCTCTTTGAGCTGCAATTAATAGATTTAAGCTCCAGGTTTGCAATACCATACATGCAATCTCTCAATGGGAGCAGGCTATGCCAATTGTATTTAAGTTCTACTCACAGTATTCTGGTAATCATTGCTCCACTTGTTATGTCCTTCACACAGCCAGCATGCTGAAGCATCATTGACCCTAGAGAGAAGCTATGAAAATAGGTAACAGTATTCCACCAGCCTTGTGCATAGCACCCTTTGGCACTATGGAACAGTGCCAGTCTGGAGGCACTATCCATTGTACATTTGGCCATTTTGAGCCATTACTGCCTGCTGCGGGAGTTTGAAACTGCAACATAGTCTCCATCGACTTCAGGAGCACAACCAGAGAAGTAGTAGATACTTTTTATTATTTTAGGTGTCAGTGGCCAACCTAGCCAATAACTCAAATGGAGAGGCAACCAGCAGTGTATTGAAGGCCTGGTTTGAATGCACAAGAGAGTCTGACAATGCTGAAGTCTATCTGTTGATTTTTATACACCTTTCAAACATTTCCAATGCAATGCATCCTAAGTTTTCTTTCCCCTGAGCTGTAGGGGTCAGAAGCAGTCATGAAATAACCATAAGCAAAGACAAGGGGTGACTAGCCTGAAGTGACCATAAACAAAGGTAAGTTCAGTTTAAGATTTACACTTACAATAGTAGGTTTAGTCTAAATCTACTCCATCCTTTTGCTGTTTTATACTATAAAAGCATCTATAAATGATCTTAGCTCTTAAAGTTTCTAATAAGTTTTTACTTTAAGGTGAATTGGGTACCTTTATTAACTGAGCCACAAGTGATTTACTTATAACAACTTTGCTAAGTTTTCTACTTTTCTAGTAGTTGAACCAATTTCACATGTGATTTATACATTAAATCCACTCACAGGACAGTATTGACATTTAAAGACTCATTTTTAGTTTACCTTTCACCATTATCCAATTTGTAACAGGGGAACCCCAAATCTGATTTCCTAGACACAAGCAAACTGACAAAGTTAAACATAGATTTCAAAGTTGATCACAAAGTTAAGCACAGATTAAAACAGAAGAGAGAATTTTATACCTTTAGCATTTCCAGGAAGTTTTTTTATTTTTTTATTTTAATTAAAGGCAACTGAAGATTCTTTTTTTCCAGGAGAGGTTTGTTAACCAGCTTGGATCTTGATCTATTTTCACAATTTTTGTAGGCACAACCGAGTTTAAACTAATGGAAGGTTGAGGTGTACTTCTTCATTTCTTTAAGGAGACACGATATGAGGTTTCTGGTCCCCAGATCTAACTGTTCTCCTCTTTTACACTGGTTTAACTGGAATTCAGGTTCCCATGCAGAGGTTGCTCTCAACTATAGTGTGGCCATGTACCAACAATAGGCAAATTTCTATGGGGAGTTTGATGGTAGGCTAGAGACCATGCCCATTATTCTAGGAAGAAAGAAGTGCTTTTTAATAGAATGACCTGCTGTTCCAGAATCCAAATCTGACTAAAACTTTTACCACTCCAAATATTTTGGAGCCGATGCTCTGATCTCAGTGTCCTGAGAACTGACTCAAAAGCCCTGCCAATGGGAATTACCATGGCTGACCTCGGTCTTGGGGAATGCCTGAAAACTTGAAAGTTCAGAAAAAAGTGTCCAAGACGGATTGGTGGGAGACATTGGGAGGAGTTACCTAAACCGAAGAACCTGAGATATGTCTCAGGAGACATTTGGCTGCCCTCTGAATGGAAGGCCCCAAGGTCTTGTGGGCCTTTCAGAGTTTACTGCTTTACTTCACAGCACCCCTACATTCCAGGGTCTGAGATTAACTGCACTGTTACCCAAAATAAAGCTCTTGAGCTAAGTCTCAACGGATGTTTGATTGCTCTCTGAACCAAAGCACCCAAGTCAAGGCTTGGGGGACATTCAGAGTTACTTCTCTGGTTCCTGCCACGCTGGGAATCACAGAACCTCTGCCACCAGACACTTTCAGGGCCATTCTCCACTTGAAAGACAGACCAAATAGATCAGATGGTTTCCAAGACAAATATTGCTCCTTCTTGGAGAAGGGGCAAAAAAACCTTAATCCTATTCTTACAGAGGTCTTAAAAGCAGTCCTAGTTTTATGACTTTAATGTCTGGGAGGTTCTCAATTATACCAGCCATCATAGGCCATTAAGTGAATAGAGATGAATTGTTCTAAAGCTAACAGGCCTTGGGGCCCTGAGGCAATAACTTCCTCACAAGCAAAGGCATTTTCAGTTTTACAGTTTTAAGACATTCCAAAGCATTTTAACACAAACCTGTAAAGAGAAATTCAGTAGTAGGAAGTGGGAAGATAAAACTTGCATAAATGTTAATTATGAAAAGAGCCCTGACCCATGACTCTCATGGGAAAGGGGACTCCCACAGCATCTACCTTGGCCCTGCCCACTGCTACTTTCCCACCCTGTCCCAGACCAGGTATCTGGGTGTGGTTGATAGGAATGCGGGCCTGCAAAGACGTGGATGCAAGGGGAGACCCCAGCCCCTGGCTCTCCTTCATTGCACTGCCACCAAGGGGAGAAAGTGGGAGAAGGCAATGGTTGCCAGGCCCAAGGACAAAGCTGGTGGCTGCTAAAAAGGCTTGAAAAAGCAGCTTCACAGTGCCCAGAGTTTGGCCGAGGAACCTCTGTCTTGACAGGGCCCTGCTTTGGGCCCCTGCCCTGTGCTCCTAACCTCCTGGCTGAGGTCAGGCCTAACAAGCATGAGCACGTGGCATTGATGCAGAGAGTTCCCACACCCTGGCCTCTTCCTTCCTGGGATTACATACTGTGGGGGCTCCTAGGTGAACCCATTTTAAATGGATAACCAAAAGAAGAGAGTAAACAGGCTGTAAGCCATAGTTTCACTCACCAATATCCTCCTGGCTGGCTTGCTAAAATACATAGCCAGATTTTGTGTAGGTTCTTGACTAAGCTGTAAGAAACGAATTTCAAGAGCAAGCCACAATGATTAGGCAAGTAATTTATTAAGGTAGAGAGGGAAGAGAAAGGGGAGAAAATGAAAGATCAAGGGTCCCAGATAGAGGAAGGGGCTGAAGGCTGATTTACAGACTAAAATTTCCCCATTATAGATTGTATATGCCCAGGTTTTACTTGCATGGCCATCATAGTAGGGAAAAATGATGAGAGAAGGGTGCAGAAGGCAGGAACAGGGCAGGAATAGGCACAGGGACATTGCACCAGGACAGTGCCAGTTCACTTTCCCACTTGCCTTTTAAACCATTAATTATTCTGCCACTTTGCTAATGACATGGGAGGAGTTCCAACTGTTTGCTGTTTTGATTGATTACCCCACCCATCAATCCCCTGGGATGGCCCAATGATAAGGCCCCTGGAGAATATCCAGGGCTTCTCCTGGCTTCTGGAAGAAATCTCATTCTGAATGGGAGTTCTTGTGAAGGTCTTCCAGCAGCCATCTTGGGGGTATTTGAGGACACTTGTTCAATGGCTGTGGTTTTTCTGCCAGGTTCCAGATCCACTTATTGATTCCCTATCTAGCCTGCTTTATAGGTGGATAAGGAGAAGGATTAGAAATATCTTGCAAGCTACTGACCTCAGGGCATTCCTTCCTATTTTCTTTTGGTGAGACAGGATTAATCTCTTCAGGCAAGGGTTGGAAGGCAAAATCCTCAGGACAGGATGTAGGTTGGGCAGTGCTTGCTGGAGTTGGGCTGTTGTCTACCTCGGGGCTGAGAGTAGGTTCAGACTCCCTGGGGTAGGCTGGAGGAGGATGGGAAGCGCATGTTGCAGTTGGGCAGTTACCTGTCTTAGGGCTGGGAGGAGGTCCAGACTCCCTGGGAAAGCTGGAGGCTGGGTGATACAAGGTTGATACAGTGTGGTCTCCACAGGGCAGGCCATCACAGGTTTATCTGCTAAAGACTTCGCAGAATTTAGGGTTCTAATGTCCCCACCAATATTATAATCATTCAATATGGACCCATCATAATCTTTGGGGTTCCACTTCTTTCCAATCAATGCCTTCACTTTAACCACAGATACCCTGTGGGGTTGAGATTTTAGTTTCCTTTGTAACTCTGCTACTCGTACAATGATAATCTAAGTTTGGTTCGCAGATATCCCAAGCCTGTCGCTGCAGGACACAAGATTTTCTTTCAGAGCACACATAGAAACTTTCACATCATTCACACAGCATTTAAGTTGCAAATTTGAAGACTTTAGTTCATCTCTTTCTTTTGTAACTGTATCCAGAGTATCTAGGAGGAGCCAGCCAACTTCATTATACTTTTTGACTCCACAAAATTCTGTTAAGGTGTTGAAAACACTCTCACCCAGATCCTTGTCTCTTATAAGCAAGGAAGTAGGGGAATCCAGTGATGATATCTTGTGTATCTCCATTGCCAAATCCTGACATGGACTGACTGTGGCCTCTTCATTATTGGAAAAGGAGTCATTAGTATATTTGAGTCCAATTAGAGTAGAGAGCCAATTGCAAAACTCCCAGAACCACCTCAGACATTTAATGTTTAAGATTCTGTTCCTCAAGAACCGCACTCCTTGTATCAAACTGTATGAGTCAAGGTTCTCTAAGGAAACAGAATCAACAGGAGATATTTGTAAATAGTATGAGATTTTATAAGAGTCTCTCACATGACTGTGGGGATGCACAAGTCCAGGTTCGGCAGCCAGGCTGCAACCCAGAGGCTCCAATGAAGGTCCAATGAAGGTCCTTGATGACTTTCCAGGAGAAGTTGGCTGTCCAAAGATGAACCGGAAAATTCTCTCTGAATGCTGAAATCACTTCCTCTTTCAAGGCATTCAAATGATTTGTTAAAACATCACTCACTGCTGATGGTAATCTCCTTGGTTAATCGGAGGTGTAATCAGACATCTATGCAGTAAACTCACTGATGACTAAAGCCCATAAAGGTCCTTGTTTTGCAATTAGCCCAGGGTTTGCTTGACCAAACAACAGCACAATTATCTGGCTGAGTTGACATATTAGACTAACCATCACACATATTGAAATCATGGAATGTATATTCTCCAACAACAATATAATGAAGCTAGAAATAAATACTAGAGAGAGAAATGGAAAATTCAAAAATGTATGGAAATTAAACTGCATAATCTTAAACAAACAATGGGTTAAAGAGGAAATCAGAAACAAAATTAGGAAATAAGTTGAGGTGAAAAAAATGAAAAGAAAACATACCAAAATTTACAGAATAAAGTGAGTGTAGTGTTGAGAAGGAAACTTATAGTTTTAAGTGCTTACATTAAAAAGAAGAAATACTTCAAATAAAATAACCTGTAACCTGGAAGACTAGATAAAAGAGTGCAAACAAAACACAAAGCAAGCAGAAAGAAGGAAATAATAATGATTAGAGTAGAGATAAATAAAATACAAAACAAACAGACAATGATAAACAGCTGTTGGAGAGGATGTGAAGAAATAAGAACACTCAGTCATTGATGATGCAAATTAAAATGGTGCAGGTGCTGTGGAAGACAGCTTGGATGTTCCTCAGAGCTAAGTATAGAACTCCCATATGACCTAACAATCTCACCACTAGGTATTTACCTAGAAGAAATGAAAGCAGGACTTGAACAGATATTTGCACACTGATGTTCATAGAAGCATTATTTACCATTGTCAAAAGATTAAAACAACCCACCTGTCCATCAACCAATGAATGGATAAATAAAATGTGGTATACACATGCAATGGAATATTGTTAACTATATGAAAGAATGAAATCCTGACACATGCAACAACATGGCCGAACCTTGAAGATATCACATTGAGTGAAAAAGCCAGGTACAAAAGGACAAATATTGTAATTTCTCACTGATTGAAACAATTAGAATAAATAAATTCATAGAGTGAGAATTTAGAATATCGTTTCCCAGGGGATTGGGTGGGGATAGGAAATGTGAAGTTAAGGTTTTAAATGTGCAGGGATCCTGTTTGGAATGAAAGAAATATTTTGGTAGTTGATAGCGGTGATGATAGCACAATATTGGGAATGCAGTTAATAGGACTTAAATAATTATCTGAATATGATTAAAAGGGGAAATGTTAGTGTGTATGTATGGTAAAAGAATTTAAAATAATTGATAGAACTACACTACACAAACAGTAACCTTTATGTTAAACCATTAAATTTAGTTAATAGTAGAGTTATAAAAATGTGCTATCATGAATTGTAACAAATGCTCCAAATGAATGCAAGCAGTTGGTGGTGGGGTGGTATTTGCGAATCCTGTGTTTTGTGGATGATTATTCCATAAACCCACAACTTCTCTAATAAATGGGAAAACAGTAGTGTATGCACTTACCATTCCTTGCCCATATGTTCCATAGTCTTTGTAAAGAGTCACTTAGGATAAAAGAAATTTCTCACATCTTTATCTCCAGGTATGTGTATATATATAACATAAATCATACTGTGATAAATGAAAAACAATTCGAGAAAACAAAATTAGTGAAATGAGTTAATCAGTTTTGTGATGGTTAAGTTCATGTTTTAACTTGGCCAGGTAATGGTGTATCCTTGTTTAGTCAAGGAAGCACTGGCTTAATTGTTACTGTGAGGATATTTCATGGACTTAAACCATAAGGAAGTTGATTGCATCTATAGCAGAGTACATCTAAAATTAACTGAGGAGATTGCTTTCAGCAATGAGAACTAGGTCTTGCAATCAGTTAAAGGACTTAAAAGGAGAAGCACATTTTGCATTGTTTTCCATTTCCCTGAGAACTTTCTGAATTTTGTCCATTTTTTGTCTCTTTGTGAGATTTCAGTTGTCCTATCTTTGACATCATTAATTCTTTACTCTGTCAGTTCAAATCTGCTATTATGTGCTTCCAGTATATTTTCAATCTCTTGCACTCAAACATATACATTATGGGTATCCAAAAAGGACGAGGAGAGAAGGGAAAGGAGCAGAAAGAGTGTTTGAATAAATAATGGCCTAAAATTTCCCAACTCTTATGGGGGACATGGATGTACTTGTCCAGGAAGCACGGTGTACTCTAAACACAATGTATCTTAGCAGACTTACTCCAAGACATACTTAACAGATTGTCAAAAGCTCAAAACAAAGACAGAATCCTGAAAGCAGCAAAAGAAAAGAGATCCATCACATATAAGCTTGGTAAGATTAAGTGCTGATTTCTTATCTGAAAGAATGGAAACAAGAAAGCAGTGGTATAGCAGACTAAAGGAGCTGAAAGGAAAAAAATGCAAGCAAAGAATTCTTAACTGGCAAAATTGCTATTAACAAATGAGGGGGAAAATAGAATAGATGGAACAAGGGGCATTTTTATGACACTATAATTGTTCTATATGATCTCACAAAAATGGATACAGGTCATTTTAAATTTCACCAAAATTTATAAAAGTGTATGGTCCAAAAGTAAATCATAATGGAAATCATTGACCTTGATTAGTAGCAATGCTTCAATATTTCTACATGAATTATAAAAATGTGCCATCTGCATATAAAATGTTATTAATAGGGTATGGGGAAAAGGGGAAGGCATTGGGTATGTGGGAATCTCCTATATTCTCTATGTGATTATTCTATAAATTAAAGCTTCTTTGAAGATAAAATGAATAAAAAATAAGACACTGGGGGAATATACAGAAGAAAATGTCACTTTACATATAAGACAACAGATCTTACAGTGATGAAAGACATAATATATACACAATATTTTATTATTTAATTTTTAAAAATATTTTATATGTTATCTTTAAAAGTATCATCATTATTTCATTTTATGATTATTTTTATTTGGCTATTTTCCTGACTTCATCTTTGGAAAAGCTTTGGATCACAGACTGGTCGCAACTGTGGCAGGGGAGGAACATTGCTGTGGGGTGTCAGTGATGGGGATGCATGGGAGGGGGTTTATCTGTAGCATGCCTCTAAAGTATATGAATGTGTTCAAGTGTTCATGGGGCATTGTCACGGTGGGTGGAGAAACATACAATAACCAAAATAATAACAAATTCCCATCCTGGGGAAATCTGATACATTCTCTAAGGGAACAGCAATAATCCCTTAAGTATAGGGGTCTTGACTAGTGAAGGAGGACAGATCATTGCACTGGGCTTTTGGTATAGATGATTGTACTTATGAATCTTCACTTTTGAAATTGAAACTTAGCCTAGTATTATATGTTGCCTAATGGTTTCTTGCTGAGGGCCTCCTTGTTGCTCAAATGTGGACTCTCTCTAAGCCAAACTAAGCATATAAATGCACTACCTTCCCGTTAGTGTGGGACATGATTCCTGGGGATAAGCTTCCTTGGCACTGAGGGATTATTACCAAGTGCCAACTAGCAATGCACCTGGAAAAAAGACCTTGATCATAAGGGGGAAATCGTAAATACAAATGAGTTCTTATGGCTAAGAGTTTTCAAAGTGAGTCAGGAGGTCACTCCAAAGGTTACACTTAGGCCCATCTCAGCAGGATCGCATTGACTGCCACAATAAATAGTGCCTCAAATAGTGGAGACCCTGAAGGCTCTAGAGAAATCCAGATGCTATAGTAAGGGCAGACAGCTCAGGAGTTTGGCACCCTGCCAGTGAGGTTAGAGCTGGATTCATTTGTGGTTTCCCTACACTTGGCTCTTCTGCCCTTCTATTTGAACCTCTAGTTAGTACTAGTGTTGATAGGTGTACATCCAAGAGACTTAAATCTTTCATCTGTCCATGTACCAGTCGGGCCCTGAATCTCAGCAGAGTTCCATCACTTACTCTCCAGCTCATTGGACTCATCCAGGATCACTAACAAGGTGATGATGAAGGACAATGACCATTTCAAGGAACAGAGTGGGCATCGCCATCACAAATTTCTCAAGATTGGGGATTGAACAATGGACTAAAGTAGACTTACTATTATTCTACGATAGACTTCTTATTATTCTAGCAATGGAAGAACTTTTATCATTGATGTGGAGGCAGTGACCACCAGAGGTTCTGAGGGGAGGGAGAGGGAATATAGGTGTAATATGGGGACGTTTTGGGGACAATGGAATTGTCCTGCAATACATTGCATTGATAGATACTGACCATTATATATTTTGTCTTAACTTACAAAATTGTGTGGGATAGAGTGTAAGCTATAATGTAAACTACAATCCATAGTTAGTGGCAGTGCTTCAATAAGTGTTCATCAGTTGTAACAAATGTACCACACAAATGAAAGATGTTAATGTGGAAAGTGTAGGAGGGAGAGGGAGTGGGGCATATGGGAATCTCCTATATTTTTTAATCTAACATTTATATAATATAAAGTTTCTTTAAAATAAATAAATAAATAAATAAAGAGGGAGAGTTCAAAATATTTGCAGAATAACAGAAATTAAAAGAATTTGTCAATAAGAGTCCTGCACTTTAAGAAATACTAGAGGGAATTCTGCATGGTGAAAGGAAAAAACATAAGAGAGAGGGTTGAAGGAGAGTGTAGAAAGGAAGATTATTAGTAAGATTAAGTAAAAAGATAAAAAGAGAAATAAAAAACATATGACATATATAAGCCTAAAGAAAAATCAGCTAAAGTAAATATTTCCTTTGCAGAAATACCATTGAATGCTACTGGATTAAGCTCTCCAATAAAAAAGATGCAAGTTGGCAGAATGGATAAGGAAATATGTCCCATCGATAAGCTGTCCTCATGAAACTCACATTAGGCCCAGGGACACAAATAGTTTTCAAAGGAAAGGTTGGAAAACTATTTCACACACAAACCATAACCAAAAAAGGGCAGTAGAATCTATACTAATATCCGACAAAATAGAATTTTAATTTAAAAATGTGGTAAGATGGACTAGAAAGGAAGAGGTTATTCTTTTCTTGACACACCAAATGGCTGCAGTATGGCCAAGAGTGGCCTCTGTATGAGACCCTAAATACCAGTTAAACCTCTGTAATAAAGAAGGAGGGGACAGGCAGATCTGAGGGCCAGGCACTTTGTGGTCACCTTGCTACAGACAAAACTTAGACTATGAGAAAACAAGTGTGCACTCAGAAAGACAGAGGAACAAAGTTTTTATTACGCTTGGGCTCATAGGAGAATCTAGTCTCCCAAAATCTGAGCTCTGGGCATGGGCTTTTGTGGGGTTATATAGGTTTCTGTTTATTGGCTAGTGGGTTGCTGGGCAAGCGGGCAAATTCCTGAAGCAAGTGGGCAGGCGTGGGTTACAGAAGCAAAGGTGGGAGTTTAGCTTATCTTCCTAAGCAGAGGGCCTCAGGGAGGAGAGGAGTAGAGTCATTAACTTTCTGGATGCCAGACAAAAGGGTGAGGAGGGTGCTTCTCCTTAAGTTGTGGATTCCATGGCAGAAAGGGAGGAGGGGTGGTTATCTTTCTAAAGCTGCTGGTTTCTATGAAGGGGGAGAAACAAAGCAGAGCTGCAGCACTTTCTTCATCATTCCTCCCCTTTGATGCCTTTATAATAATTTTTTTTATGGGGCATCATCTGTTAAAATGGGGATTTTGGGACTCCCTTCCAGGGAGTGGTGGCACTTACTAGCAAACTCCAAGAGTGGCAAAACTTTCCACACTTGCAGGGGTTTTGGCAGAGGTAAGTTAAGGGCTTTCTTATTTTGTAGGGCTACTCTGGCTAGTGAGTTGATCTCATTCTATAGAGAAACTAAGGAATATGCCATTTGCTTTATGTATTTATTCAG
>JAQZBX010106333.1:0-10760 GCA_029593785.1 Cabassous unicinctus
TGAACTAAATAGGAAGAATAAATGCATGGAGTTAAAACTTAGAGTATAGGTTTTTAGGAGATAAGAGGAAGGCTGAGAAGGACTAGTGATGCTAAATGTATGTAGAAGTTTAAATTAACTTGAATAGTGTAGAAATGGATTGAGTTGATGGTAACACATTATAGTGAGTAGCAGTTCTTTTATAAATGGGATTGTGGCTGAAAAAGGTAGATTAGGGATGTAAATGTCAGTTGAAAGAAAACTAGAGAATAATCTAGGGACTGAATAACACAGTAATCCCTGAGGTGGATGAGAATTGTGGTTGATTGTACATATAAAAGCATGTCCTTCTATTTGCTAGAATGGGTGTATGTCATTATTGCAGGGTGGTGGGACTGTGGAGAAGCATGGGGAAAACACAATTGGTACAACCTATGAAATATGGCTAACAGCAATACTATAATATTCTTGCTTCAGTGCCAAAGATATACTGTGTTGATAATGTTGGGGTATGAAAAATGTGTGCCAGATGTACATTATGGACCATGGTTGGTGGTAATAGTCTAATGATATTTTCTCATAATCTGTAATAAATATTCCACCACCGTGGGGTGTGTTGGTGAACGGGTGTTGTATGGGAAATCTACACATGTGCATAATTGTTTTGTAAGTTCACAACTTCTGTAATAAAAATATATCAAATAATAGTAGGGTGGATAGGAGGAAAATATACCAAATATAAGATAAGCACTAAAGACAGTAGTAAGATTTTGATGATATTATTTCATAATTTGTACCAAATATTTCATAACAGTGCAGGTTGTTGGTGGTGGGATGATGTGTGGGAACCCTGTATGATGTGCATGTTTGCTTTGTAAGTTCACAACTTTTACTATACACTTATTTTTTGTGTATGCTTATGTTTGAATGATGTATTTCGATAAAATTTGTTAAAAAAGAAAAAATGAGCAAAAGTCTTTAATAGATATTTTTCAAATGAGTCTATACAAATGGCCAAAAACCACCATGAAAAGATGTTCAGCATCACTATCTATTAAGAAAATACAGATCAAAATTAAGAGTTATAATTTTCCCACCTTATAGAATGGCCATTATTTGGTGGGAACATAGAAAGTTGCAACCTCTGTGGAAAAGTTTGACTGTTCTTCACAAACTTAAATATAAAACTGCCATGTGTTCCAGCAATCCTGCTACTAGGAATATATTCAGTAGAACTGAAAGCAAGGGCATGAACTGACATCTGCAAACCAATTCACACCTACTAAAAGATGGAAACAACCCAAGTGTATATCAACCAATGAGAGGATTAAAAAAATATGGTATATATGTACAATGGAATATTATTTAGCTGTAAGAAGTAATGAATTTGGGATGCCTATGACAATGTGGATGTACCTTGAGGACATTATGTTGATTGAAATGTCAGACACAAACATACAAATATTGTATGGTCTTACTGATATGAACTAAAATGATGAGTAAATTTGCAGAGGTAAATTCTTGAGTATAGTTTACTAGAAATTGAATTGCTTTGAGAATGGGAGCTAATGTTTAATATATTTAGAATTTTTGATATGGTTTATTGTGAATATTTTGAAATGAATAAAGTTGATGGTAATACATTACAGTGAGTATAATTACACTGCTATTTTATAAATAATGATTGTGGCTGAAAGGGATAGTCTGTGTATGTCATATTTCAATTGAAAGGAAGCTAGAGATTAATGTATGGACTGTATAAAAGTGATTATGGTGATGGATGAAGATTGACATTAACAGTACAAGAATTTTATTCCTTTACAAAATGTGAAATAAATGGTAATACATGGGAAAATCTCAACTAAGGTAACATGGATTTTAGTAAACAGTACTATTGTAATATTTTTGCAGCAATGGCCTAGAAGATATATCAATTCTGTGGTGGATTTAACAAAATATTAAAACATTCTCTCATGAACTATATCAATTATATAATACTAATTCAGGGTGGCATTAACAGGCTGGTTGTGGGAAAATACACCAAATGTAAGATATTGGCTATAGGTATTAGCAATGTTTTGATGATGAACTTTCATAGTTTGCGGTAATTTTTTCACAAATATTCAAGCTGTTGGTGGTAAGGTAATGTATGGGAGCCCTGTACAATGTTTTGCAAGTTTGTTTTGTAAGCTCACAACTTATGCTAAACATTTATTGTTTATGGATGTTCATGTATGAATATTAAACTTCAAAAAAAAAGTTTAAAAAAATTTCAGTAGGTGTGTGGCCCCACTGACTTACTAGGGAACTTGTTAGAGCTTATTTTACTTAAAACTGCAAATTGTGGCTTAGTTAGATAGACACAGATCTGACTTCCTGAAAAGTGTAGACATTTTTAAACATTCTGCCTTGTTTATAGGAAATCACTGAAAGGATGTTTCAAGGTAGTTTGGAAAGACAATTGTGAATCAAAATAGCATACTTCTAATGCCCTTGCAATAGATAGTGATGCAGTAAGGAATAAAAATAAGTAAACCATAAGGAAAATTGAATTTATGATTAGCATGGGAAGAACTATAAAAGAATAGAGGACTTGCTAAGGGTGCAGCAGCATGAGTGGAAATAACAGGAGTTTCAATAAGGCAAACCTGATCTTTACAACTAATGCATCTCTTTGACTTATTTTGTGACCATGAAAGTTTAGTCCGCTATTTTGAATTTCCATTTCTTCATCTTCAAATTTTGTATAAATATGATTACATTTGAAGAATTCTGTAATAATTAATTGTATAATGTATGAATATCTACTTTAAAGGGGATAATAGGGAAGAAATTAAACTTATATGGACCATTTCCTGCTAAAGACATAATGGTTGATGTAGATAATCATGTTGAAAGTAAGAAAATGAAATCACCAGAGTTGCAGTCAATGATTAGAAGAAATATAATATTAAGATTCAGAAGTGAAAGGAGGTTGAAGTTTAACATTTCTAAGTAAATTGGCATGTAATATGTTTGTAGCCAGAGGATGGAAATACAGCTCAATATCTTGAAAGAGATAAATTTCAACTATAATTTTAACAAGTGGGTAAAAATATAAATGAATTTGGGATATTAAAAAACATGTGATAAAGATCCAGGTAAAACAGTGTTCAGAAAAGAAAGGCAAAGAATGAAAATCTTTCATGACAGCTTATTACAGCTACTTAAATTCCAATGCATTTCTTCCCAAAGATGTTAAGGTAGATATATATATATATATATATATATATATATATATATAAACTTATCACAGGGAAAATTTAGCATATTCCTCAGCACATGACTTCTTGTTTTATTTCCACCATACTAAGTTATGTTTTCTCAGGCAGTTTATTCCTAAAGAGTTACAAAATGACCCCAGGCCTTGCAGGCATCCCCAAACAGCCTCTGCACTTCACCTAAGCTAAGAGATAATTGCATTTTCTGGATTTGCTGTAAAAGGAAAAAGCTGTGAATTTCTTTGATAGATTTCTGCATTGTATCAATATAGAAGTGGTGATAAATAGTCAATGCTTATTGAGTACTTCCAATTTGTCAGTTATTTTGAGTCCCTGGCGGAAATAATGCCTTTATTCTGGAAAGATGATAGTACATGCAGATGAAGTCTGTGAGGCAAAGACTGTTTACCCAGAATCACAGAAATAATAGCTGGCACAGGAAATAAAAACTCCAGGCAGATGAAGAAGCACTTTCACTCTCAGACACTGTTGTTATCCACCCCTTCTTAAAGACAACCAGGCCTGGCATTCCCACTCCTCCAGGCTCTTTTCCGCCGCGTTCCACCCTCAGCCCTACACTCGCCTAGCGGCGCAGGCACCCGCCAGCCGGCAGTGGGAGCCAGGCGCGGGCGGCGGGTGGCGTTGGAAAAGCGCTTGCCTCTGCGGAGCCGTCCGCTGGCCAAGGCGACGGCGCACAGCCCAGCTTCCCCCCGCCACTTTGCCTTCCCGCACCGAGTGTACCGCGGCAGCCGGAGCCGGGACGCCGGGCCCAGCGCCCCGCAGACTGGAGAGCTGCTGAGGACAGCTGGCCAGCAGCCCGCAGCATGGATTCGGACTTCGGCGAGCCGGTAGACGCTGCGGGTATCGAGGGGCCGCGGCCACTCGGCTGGGCGGGTTCAGGCGGGGGAGGTGGGGAACCCCGGGCAGGAATTCTCGAGTATTACTTCGAGTTGCCAGGAGGGTGGCCGACCTCCAGCAGTCCGAGCCCTTCCAGGCCCGGACCGATGTTTGTTGTTACTTAGCTTTGGGGCTTCCCCCCATTGCACTTGGACACGTTGGGGCGAGAGGAGGTGGATTTGCGGTGGCTAAATGGGCTACGGGACTCCTGCTGCGGGCTGGGTTGCTCCGGTTGGGTGGGGGTGGGCCAAGGGCAGGGCTCGAGAAATATGCTTCCTGTAATTGCTGCAGTGAGGGTTGCAACACATTTACCTTTTGAAATAACTTTTCGAGCGTGGTCCAGGTCCTGGAACCCGGGGCACCAGGGCCACGCTGCGGAGCTGTTATCCTCTTCCGCGGGCATGACGGGGGACTCCGAGAAGGTAAGGTCCGGGTGGTGGATGGCAGGGGTCAAACGGAATCTGGCGGCTGTGGTTCAGGAGGTTGCTTGGAGAATCAGTGTAGATGCACTCGCCCATCCTTGCCCAGGAGCGGGCTGAGTACGTCCCAGAACGCAGGCACCTGGGCAAGCAGGAGTCGGTTTTCACCTTTAAGAAGCCCCACTGGCTTTTTGCAATCCATAGTTATCAAAGCAATGGGATGCTTACGTAGGGGGAAAAAAATGTTTCTCCTCCCATGCCTCTCCCTGATACTGAGCAACAGGAGGAAGCCACTCACAGTCTTGGGTCCACAAACCAACCAACGGGCTTATGTCAGCCCACGGCGCAGGCACCTGGCACCCGCCTGCCTCCCCAGGTGTCTGCGTGTTCCCGCGCCCCAGGAGCCCAGAAGGCAGAGTGGTGGCCTGCGGGTTGGGACCCTCCTGCTACAGACTCGAAACCCCAGGTTATTTCCCCACTTCCCCACGTCAGCTCGGAGTACTGAGGGTGAAGGATAAGCTACTGGTGGCACCAATGGCCCAGGCGGTGGTGTCGGAAACGCAGGCTTAGGAGCCGGGCAGGACATTGCCAGGTGTTGTGCCAAGGACCCTACATCTCATTCCCTTTTATCCTTACCGGCACCCAGGGAGATGGTTATCTCCATTTCACAGAGAATCAGGTTAAGTTTCACAGCCAGAAGTAGCTAGGTCAGAGTGACTTCCTTTTCTTTACATCATACTCCTCACAAGCACTGTGGTCAACAGCTTTGGGTCAGTGAGAAGAGGGAAAGGGCTGGCGAAAGGAAAAGTGGCCTCACCAAGATGACTGCCTGTAAGGATTCCTGCTTTTCGTAGGTATGTGTGCATATAATTAATAAACATGAGCCCTTTGCACTGCTGTATGTTTCCATGACTATAAAGCCCCAAGATTTCATTCCACAGGTGGCTTGTGGGTCTCCTCTTCATCATTTAAAAGTTACAGGGGGTGTTTTATGTGTATCTAAGTATTTTTTCAAAGCTCAAGAGGACAGTGACATTGACACTGATGCTTTACTCTCTTGGCATCCCAGGAATTAACATTCTTCGTGACCCCTCTGCCCCCAATTTTCCAACTTCTTGAAGAAGAAAAGGGATAAGGATAAGGAGGCTTAGAGAAAGAAGAGAAAAGAAGGCTGCTGGGAAAGGAGGGAAACTCTGAATAGCTTGTACCTAGATGAAAGGTTTGGGAAAGAGTTTTTAAGTGTGGTGACACCTTCTTCTCCCCACCATGCCTCAAGTCAGAGTGCAGGTGTTCATGTCAGTTTGTATCAGAAGGCTTCTGCCCAGCTAACAGTAAACCTTATCCCCTGAAGTCAGGTGGGTCAGATGAGGAATAGGGCAGCCAGCTCCTGTGAGCTATCACCATTCGTTTGCACCATACTATTTTCTACAGATGTTTCTTCTTTCTTCATGTGCTTGAGTCTCACAAGTTGAACATTTATTGGAATGTCACAAGCCATTCTGCTAAATGGCATTCAACCTTGATGACAAAGTCTCGTAATAGGATGCTAATTCATCACCTCGCTTATGGCTGCATTCTGTCCAGTGGAACCCCTTGTTGCAACTTCAGAGGCAGGTTGAATGACAGATATGTTATCCATAGGGGCTGACCTTTGTCTTTACGGAACACTTCACATTCATCTGTGAACCTGTACCTATGCATGCCAAGTATGTGGAGGGGTTTGTAATGGAGAAAGACAGCAGGGTAGATGGAACCTATTGGAGTATTTACATATGTGTCTGTGTGTTCCTCCCTCATAGGGAGTTGAAATACAAAGCTGCTTCCTCCTCAGCACCCTTTCATTCCCAAATTTGTGAAAAACCCCTACCTTAACAAGGATCTTATAAGATTAAAAGCCTGGTCTCTGGTATCAGACAGTCCTAGGTGTTATTCTCTACCTGATGGGCAACTTACTTAACCTCTCCAAACCTCAGTTTCCCCCTCTGTAAAAAAGGGGGAATTACAATAGTATCACAAGGAGGTTTTAAGGATTAAATAAAATAACATGAAAGTGTTTCTGACACAAACTAATCATGCTAGCTGTTATTTTGATTATCACCTGATTGGGATTAGTATAAGAATACTACTAAAAAAAATACCTCAGCTTTGTAAAATGTAAATCACTAGGCATGTGTAAAATAATTAGTATTGTTGTCATTATTTGCACATGAATATTATTGCCTAAGATTTATTTTGAACTTCTCCTTTTCACTCTCTTATTCTTTCTCTGGTGTGTGTACAGTATGCATGTGCATCTGTGTATAGGTGTGTGTGTATATTTGTTTAGGTTGTTTATTTTTTAAGTTGCCTCTTCTCACCCACATCCATCTTCCAGATCAAGACATGAAGATGGGAATATTGAAACCTGCTGCTTTCCCCACCTCCACCTCCAGTTCTATGTGTAAAAAGCTATAAAAGGCAGAGAGCTGGGAAGCAGATATAGCTCAAATTGTTGGGCTCCCGTTTACCATATGGGAAGCCCCAGATTCAATTCTCGCGGCCTCCTGGTAAAGGCAAGCTGGCCCACACCATGCAGTGAGCTGGCACAACAAGATGATGCAATAAAGGAAGACAAGCAGATGGAGAAAAACACACAGCCAATGGACACAGTGAGCACAAGGAGCAAGGGGGGGATAAGTAAATAAATAAAATAAATCCTTAAAAAATTTTTTAAAAAATAGAGAGCCCTTTACCCAACCCTCTGGCTAACCTGGAGATGGGAGGGGACCCACTCTATCATGCCACTTCAAATGGAAGAAGAGGTGGCATCAACCCCCTACACTGGTGAATTGTTTCCCTTCATGGAGGTAAGAGACACAGGAGATACCATCTTCCTTTCCTTTTTATTCTATCACAGTCACCTTCCTGGTCACAAACTGGCAAAGGAGTGAGGAAATCTCTGCTGTCCACTCACTTTTTACTGTACCCTTCTTGGGACACTTTTCCAAAGACCTCCCCCACTGTATGCTTGCAGATCTTTCATCCAGCCAAGGAGATTGGAGTGGGTAGGGGTGGTGAGAAGAGTCTCCATCTGCATCATCTGTTTTTCAGGAAGCACAAGATGATGCTTGTGTGTCATTCTGCTGCCTGCAGCCCCGCTCTGCCTTTCAGTCATGTTATGGTTTTTTCTATGAGTAGGAAGGAGGCAGCATTTATGAAAGACTGAATTCATTCCAGAGACCCAACTTGGCAGCTTGTCCTTTGGGAAACCTACCATCAGTCTCTCAGAAATACTGGAGCTGAGTGTGTTAACTCGGCAGTGATAGAGAATATTTCCTGAGAGTAAACATTAGAGATGTCAGCTTTTACTCATTCTGGCTCAGAGAACTGCCAAGACATTGTACCTAGCTGAGGGAAGATGAGCTCCTACCCAAAACTAGATGGTGGGGGGCGGTCATGGGCATGCTTCTGGCTATGTAGGTGGTGTGGAAAATGAATGTTTCCAGGTGATGAAATTAGGATGTGACAGGGGAACCTCAAGAGAAAAAAAGAACTGGGAAAATTGCAGGCCCCTAATTTTGCCCTTCCAGTCCATCCCATCCCCTAGGTCTTAAGTTTGGGCCATGTGAACAGTATGACAAGGTGTGGGTAAGAGTTCATAGCTGGCCCAGAAAAAGAAAGGCAATCTGCAAGTCAGACACAGCTTGAGCAAGGCACAGATGAGGAGAGAGTTGACTGGTGTGGATGGTAGCTACTGGGGAGGAATGGGAAATAAAATGAGTAAGTGGAGTGAGGGCAAATTATAAGAGGGTCTTAAAAACTTGATCCCAATGGCTGATGGTCGATCAGAGACCTGCCAGTGAAAGCTGGCATTTCAGGAGCCAAGTCTGGCAGAGATGAAGGGCAGACATTGCTTAGGCCTGGTGCCTCAGCTACCAGGTCTTGGCCATGTCAGGAGTGGGTGTTAGCACTAAGAAGGTGCAGAAGAGGAAGGATTCAGATGGCATTTCAGGGAAACAAACTGGAGAAATTGGTGACAGATTGTACAATCACAGCTAAAGGAGAGGAAGAGTGGAAGGATTCAGTGGCTTGTTGAGTCAGGGTGAGGACAGAATAGCCACATGCAAATGCCCTGGAGGTGGGGAAATACAGGAGATGGGCTCTCACACACACAAATACCTCATCTCTTTCATTCCTTCAGACACTGAGCAGTGATTTTTTTCTTTTTTTCTAAAAGCTCTTTCCCCCTCTTTCCTGCTGGTGATTGTTTGGGGGAAATGTTAGGTTTGTAGATCCTCATTGTTATGGATGTGGCCCCTGACACATGGAGGCTGTTTAGTAACTTTTGTGGCCTGACACACTGATGAACTGGCCTGATGAAGCCAGTGACTGACTGAGGGTTATGTACCTTTAGCTATTAGTTATTTTTCCAGTTTTTGTTCCTGTTTGCACTTTTCCTGTGTCTCTACTTCATCCAGACAATGAGATGTAGCTGCTTTGAGGGTAAGGACCTTGTCCTGTGCATTTCCACATTTCCAAGATGTTATGGACATAATAAATGCATGAACATCTTGACGCACCCTCTGAGGACTTTGCACTAAAAATCAGACCTGCAGCCAGAACCCTGTTCTATAAAGTAGAAACACCAAAGCATGCCTTCAGTGTTTTGTTTGGTTATTTTATAAATTGAGCATAAAAAAAAAAAAGAACATACCAGTAGGCATAAAGTAGCATGCATTTCCCCTCAAACAAATGCAAAAAGTACACTATAGCACAAGAAAAAAATAAGATGAAAACAATTTAGCTAATTTAATTTCTTATATTAAATTCATAATGCTAATATTCCATTGATTATTTGTTTTTGCTCTCCATGGCCAAAGCAGATGACCCAAAGATGTCCTGCCCCACCACAGAACTCAGTTCTTGTTCATGAGATACTCTAAGGTGTGGGAACTCAGAATCTTTTTGTCATGTTATTCCTACTGATGCAGTTGGTCACCCCAATGGGGAAATTACTCAGTGTACCAATAAACACCACTGACTTAAGCATACCTAACAGATACACTTCTTCCTTAGAAATATTTTCTTCTTAGATATGTGCTATCTTTCTGTCACTGTCATCTTACTGCTTGTAGGTAGGCAAGGCCATTTCAATACCTCAAAGCACAGCTTGGATCTTGATTGTGTTTTTGTTGGCTTCTGCAGAGCTCACGTTCCTCAATGTTATGGTCCTTCACCATTGTGTGGACATCTGCCATTCCTTCACTATCCTGTGACCATGAATTCTTGAGTCTGCCTCTAGATAACACTGACCTTCATATTCAGTAGCCTGGTATATGCAGGTATGAACACTGGTAACATATTGTGGTTGCAATTCTGTCTGTCCCGTGTGGTCCAACAGTTCTTTGACATCCCTTTTCTGCTGAAGTTCACCTGCTCTGACAGCTTCATCAATGTGATTCTAATTCTTTTTTCTTCCATGGAGTTTGGTGTTGCTTGCTTTTTCTTCATTGCCATGTCCCATATTAATATGTTTCTGACTGTGCTTATGTTTCCAAATGGAGAAGATAGAGCCAAATCCTTTTCCACTTGTTTCCCCCACTTCTTTATGGTGACTGTCTGCCTCAATAAAGGCTCATTTGTGTGCCTCAGGCCATCTGCAACCTCTCTGCAACCTCTGCTATATTTCAGGACATGATAATTTTCCATTTTATGGAATAAAGACCCCACAATGTCCCTTGTGAATCTGATCATATATAGTATGTGGAATAAGCAGATAAAGGAAGCCATGGGGAAAACAGAGAAGGAAATTTTCTTCAGGAATGTGATAAGAGTGTTCTTCAAATTTATGTTGTTCAGCCTAATTCAAAATTACTTAATTTCCTATTTAAAATTATTTTCTTGTGAAGATTTTGCTGGAATTACTCAATAAAATGATCTCTCAAACTAAGATCCATGAATGACCAAATACAGAAAAAAGAAAAAAGAAACAGTGAGGTCTGTTGTTATGAGTATGAAAAGCCCATTCCCACATAATTTATTTTATTGGCTTCTCAGTCTCAAGCATATATCTTTTCTAAAGATTAAATGTACTTATTTGGCCATTTTATTAATATAGATAAATATGGAAGAATTTTAATTTTTACTAGATAACCTCTGGTATTAAAAGAGAGGGAGATACTCATTAATTCACTAAGGATTTATTTCTGAGCATGTATGTAATAAT
>JAQZBX010106334.1:0-10758 GCA_029593785.1 Cabassous unicinctus
AAAAAAAAAGGAGATGGAACTTTTAAATTTTTTATACTTTTCTATGACATTATTTTTTTAAAGCCTGGTTGATTTCAAGTTAACTTCATTTCAGCTTTTAATTATTAATAAATTGTTCAAAATTCAGGAGGAAAACAAAACACAATGATTTTTTAAAGTAAATCTAATTTCATTAATTAGGCTCTCAATTTCCAGTGGTTTAGGAAGTAAGACTTCTGAATCAGTGTCACTGGATCAGTTTCAATCTTTTAGACATATGCATAACATACACCAATGGGTGTATTCATTTCTTCAGATGGTAAAATGTCATACAAATGGAAATGCTGTCATCTTCTTTGTTCATCTTTTACATGGATTACAAAGACTGAGAATTTACTCAAGACTAATCCTTCTATTTCACAAAAGTGCAATCACTTCAGCTGTCCATTCCTTAGAAAATCTTATCTTATGCTCTGCATGATTAGCTTTTTTGCTAGAAGTTGCTTCTGTAATGTCTCACATTGTATCTCACATCCCTCTTTCTACTTGAGCTCTGGATTTTCCTCAGAATATAGGAATCTTTTTGTTCCCCACCACTCCTTTTTTTCCTGTAGGATAGGAATCCTTCATTGCAGTGGTTCCTATTCCATTGGTTTTATGCATTAATTTAGAATTGTTGAAAAGTACCAAAGAATTGTCCAGAGAACTAGGAGAGCATACACTGTACCAAAATGAAATCCCTTTCTTACCTTCTTTCTGTTTTGCTTTTCTCTGTTGCCCTCTTCTCCAATACCTGTTCTTATATCCTGGTTGTCCCTAGAGGGTGGAGGAACCTTTCTAAACAGTGAGGTGGGACTTTGGTTCCAGTTGTCTATTTGCTTGACTAATTTTTTTGCTAAAATAGTCAACAAGGTGTCTGATGGAAGTTTTGTTTTGAGAATGGTTTGGGAATGTGGATACTTGACTACTTAGAAGGGCCTGAGATCTCACAGATCAATTTTGATAGGCCCTGGTTCTAATCACTGATCATGGAACATGATGGTAAGCTCTTAATGTAAAGAATTCTTTGGTCCTCTTTTTTCCCTCTCTCTCTCTCTCTCTTTTTTAATTTTTGAAGAAAAAAAAAAAGGAAGTAAATTTACATGGTTAGAACTGGCGCAAAACCTGACTGAAGAGCTGCATCTCTAAACCAGTTTTTTTGACAGCCCAGCAGAACAGTGCCAATACATTGCACAGACAACTGGAAGAGGAGGAAGGTTTTGGAACAGACTCCCGTTTACAGGTCCTTGGCTGGAAGAGGCTGGATAAAATACTGCATTGTAAGCAATATAACAAACTGTACTTCTTGCAGGCAGTGGTGCCTCTGGCACTCATTATTTTTGACCACATCCGTTTATTGGCTGATGAACAGAAATGCATTGATTGCTTCCTCTCTGAAAGTCTGACATACAGCATGGCAGTTTCTGCCAGGCATAGTGGGGAAGAGAATAACAAATTGGGTGGGTCTTCTATATTGGGAATTAGACAGGAGTAATTTGGAGTTTAGATTTTTCTTCATGTCAACTTGACGTGGGATATTCCTTTCAGATAAATTTACTTAAAAAGATAAGTTTCAAGGCTTCTTTTCCCCCCTTTCCATTTTATAATTGATTATTAAGGGGAAATTGTCTGCAGTTGTCAGCCATTTTTCTGTGGTCATAAACTTTTCAGATACTATCCTCTCTGCAATTTTTGCCATTCGCTCTGTTAGTGACCATTATCACCCCCATTACTAAAACCCACACATATAACATTCCATTACATACCCCAAAACAAGTGCAAGACTAGCAGACCTCAGACTGCTCTTGCTTTTTGTTTTGGGTCTGATTTTCTTTACCTCATTTGTGATGGTGCTGGGAGGGTAAAGTTTGAGTATGACATTTGGCAGGACTGCATTTTCTTTTAACATTCCAAGTTGTCATAGTCTGGTCCCATCCATCCCACAGCTATCCCAACTGGTGAGGAGAGGTAAGCTGTTGCACTAAGGAGGGGACCCTTCCTGTAGCTTTGTTGAACACCTAAAGCTTACTCCATTCTATTTCTGCATTAATGGGCCATTGGCAATTGCACAGTTTAGGCTTTTCTGTTCTTCCCTGGACAGCTGCCTTTGCAATCCAACTGGCTTCAAATGACCCCCCTTCCCCACCCCCCATCTTTGTGCCTGTATTTCTATATGACACTTGGTATCTTAAATTCATATTGTGGAAAATCCTATTTCAAAATTAAAAATACTGAAAAGCTATGGTAAAAATTTACCTCTGTTCCATTTTCTTTGTTGAACTGAAACTCTTAAAGGGTAGAAAATTTTTCATATAGCCTGTCTAAAATAGTGAAGCTATTGAATACTTAATTGGAAGAGCGGGACAGTTTGGCCTTTTCAGTAATCTGTAACCATTGATTATTTTTAATATTTCATGGTGCTAAGTGCCAAAATTATATCAGTGTTACATTGGCCATATCCAGTTACCAACTGTGCCCAGAAGGGTGTGTGAGTGAGTGGGTGGGTGGCATTAACATTGGATGCAGGTTCACAGAAAGCTGCTTTCTTTTATATCTATAATCCTCACCATTTTAAGACCCCTCTTAAAAAAAAGAAAAAAGAAATGAAAGTTTTCAGTTTTAAATATGAGCCAGCAGCGACTACAGTTTGTTCTGTTGCTTACAGCTATCCATAGGATTAAGACTATTGTCATTCCAAATGAAAAACTCAATAGCCAATGGTGACTAGTGCAAAATAGACTAGGGTACTTTCCTAGTGTACTTTTCCACTAACTTAAGTTTTGTGTTGGTTCATTTTTTAAATACTTGTATAATTTTATAAGATACTCTTTTTTGTTCAGAAAAAGTTCCCTTTTGACTGGAACATTCCAAATATATGAAATTTCAGCTTTTATTTTAGAGTCTTAGAAATGGGACCTTTCTGTGGAACAGTGATAAGACAGGTACTGCTGTACTCAGGTTAATTTTTTAACATGGCCCTTCTGTCTTGTTTTCTTAAAAAATGTCATAAAGAAATATCTCACTTCCACACCCTATCCCCCTTTTGTGACGTATGGGTGGTATTGACTATTCTTGAAACTTGATGCCCATAGTAGAGATATGATCTGTTTTCTTCTCATAATTGGAGAGCTGGAAAAATAGGACCTCCGTTTCTTTGAAGAGAAAAGTTTCTTCAAGAACTATAGCTGCCATTGTCATCATTCTGCAAAACTCTACTATAGTGGTTAACCAAATGTAGTGGCTGACCTAACATACCCTAAGCATGTAAAGTACCAAGAGCTCATTAACTTATGCTGAATAACTTCAAAATATGTTAAGGCACTTTTCAAAACTTGAACAAGTGGTGACATTGCAGCTTCTTAAGTGATGTCTTAGCAGAGCTGTCTTCAGCCGTTTCCTACATTGTGGCATGTGCTCCACTGCAATTTGTTTACAATTTTTATAAAATAATGGCAGTTAGGGAAATCATTCCAAATCTCTTACAGTTTCTACTGCACATAACTTAAATTCTGAGTAGGAGGAGTGTTTCTTATTTAACATTCAATCTGATCTAGCTGTAGTGATGAGCTGACGGAAGGTTCCATAGGAAATAAAACAACTGAGGATACATATTTTAGCTCCTTAAATGTATTGATTAAAAACCCCGTATAAGTTTGCAATGAAAGCTGCTTTCCAAATATTTTCCTTTCACTGTTAAAGAGGTGGTTTGAATATTGTTTATGTATTAGTAGCTAGCATATGGCTCTATATGCTTCAATATTTTTCCCTGTCTAAAAATGCATTGGGAAGCAGATTTTGCTCTGATGAAGAATCATTTGATCTTAGATTTTTAGTGCAAAAAATTTCATGGGTGAAAAAGCTTTTTCTTCTGTTATAAATTAGTAGCAGAGTTGGAATATAAATTATTCTCTGATTTAGCTGAGGAGTTGTTTTCTTTTGCTTTTATTCTCAATATCAATAGTAATAGGTACAGTGTTTTGCTGTTGTCTGTAAATAGTTATTTGAGAAATTTGACTTCTTTACTCATTTTTTCTTCTTGGCCTTAAAACAGTAGCAGTTTGATTAGTCTTGTTAGAGAGTGATGTTCTCTACTAGCTGTTCGCCTTGACATGCCTGGTATTAAACTTTACTACTAGTTAATTGAGCTTTACTACTAGTTAATTGCATTTACACTGAAATATATACTACAATAAAAAATATTTCTTTAACTCCAAGAAAAAATGGAAGGTATTAAAAATTCCATTTCGTTTGAGATACTCCATTTAAGAAAATTTTAAATGAATCCTTTTACATTCTTTATTTCCTGTTGGACGTTTTGATTATCTTTTGGCTATTTCTTGCAGTATAAAAGCATTCCTTTTCCCCTCAGCTATATCAGTTACATACAGCAAACTTGACTTTCATATGCTTTCCTTAATATAACTACTTAATGTTTCAAAATTTCTTTTGACATATTTTAGGTTGTTCTTATTGTTGGGTTTTTTTTTGTTTGTTTGTTTGTTTGGGGTTTTCTTGGTTTGTTTTTGTTTTTAATATTCAGAGAGTAATAGCTTAGCTCTTTCTCTCCCAGCTGATAAATGACAAACTATTCCTGGTAGTGGTATTAACCTGTTGAATCTTAGTACCTGTCTGTCACTGTCCTGCAGCAAAGCTTTGACTGTTTGTTTTTGTTTTTGTTTTTCTTGTGGGTTTTTTCTTTTGGCATATTGTGTGACATTTTGGTTTTTGTTGTGGTGTTTCTGACTCTTTGTGCCTTTCCTTTTGTGTTTGTTTTCCCTCCTTTCTCAGTTTGCAGCGGGGCCTCGACCTGCCCATCATCAGGTACTGTACCCTTGCCCCTTCATTATCACCCTTAACTAATAGGTGGGGGCTTTAGTAGCTTACTAACTCTTAGAATGCTGCCATCCGAGGCAACTAAAACCACTCTCTACAGGAGTAGTTTTGAGTCTGATATGATTCAGTTCTTTTTGTCCTTCACTAATTTCACTACATTTTAAAATTAACAAACCCATTTATTTCTGTTTATAGCACAATTTAAAAGTAATAATTGTAGTTTTTTTCTTTCAAAAAAGATTTGTTTGAATTTAGAGAATCTTGAAACATTTTAGATATATTTAGTTCTCACAGATTTCATACTAAGTTTAAATGTAACTGAATGGAGCAGGCAACATTCTAAGGGTTTTCTGTTAACATTCTGATGTAACTTGTATTGATGTGTATAAATATCATTAATATTTCTAAAACCACTTAATATAGATTACTAATTAAGACCTAATTCAAATTGATTAACAGTAATGCACATTTATGTGCTTCATAGAATTACCTTTATTCTTAGGATACATAGAAAATATTTAGCTTACTGGAGTTTTTAAAATAAGGTAATTATAAAAATTTAAAATTCAAAATATATATGCTCATATATATGAGGTTATTTAGCAGGAATCTACTAGAAGAGACAAAGTGGAAAAAACAAAAACACTTCCATTTTCCCCTCAAATAACTGTTTGGAGTGTTTAAATCACTTTTTTATGCTGTAGTAGAAAGAGATTGAGCTCTTGGTCTGACAGCCCTGGGTTCATATTACCAGCTCTGCTCTGTAACCAGCTGGGTCACTTAATCAAGTCTTTTTGTTTGAGCCCTCATTTCCTCATATGTAAAAAGGGGATGAATGCCCTCTACATTAGAGATAATATATGTAAAGCATCTGATACAAAGTAAACAGTCAATAAGTGGTAGCTGTTTTTAATATTATTGTTGTGTAATGTAGTAGTTGTATAATTAAATGAGAGAAGTGTTAACAGTGTTGACCTGTGGTATTAAAATTAAAAGTCTTATTATTGAGTAAATTGATGTTGTTTAATTGAAGGCTTCATTTGTCTTAGAGTGATTTAATACAAGACTCTATTTCTCAACATATAGACCTTCCAGTTTGGAGAATGTAAAGGCCAAGCAAAGTGTGAGAGGTGTTAAAGGCACTTTGCCAGAGAACTCAGAGACGGTTATATGAAGTGGATGGCTATTTTTTGGTATTAGTCAAGAAGTAAAACTCAGCAATATTTTAAAATATTGAGAGAGAGTATTGCAAAGTGCTTTAAAAGCTTCAACTTTGGCATCAACTATAAACCTAGGATTGAATCTTCCTTATGAATTGAGTGTTCTTAGACAAATTATTTAGCCTCAGTTTTCTAATTGTAAAATGGGGAGAGTAATAATACCCATCTCATGACTGTTGTGGGGAGTAAATGAGATAAAGTATATAAAGTGATTAGCAGAGTGTTCGGCACATGGTAAGAATCCAAGAGGTATAATTACTTATTATAAAATGGTAGCTGCTTAAACAATTGGGTTGATTATAAATTGAAAAGCTTTTAGTTGAGGGCCATGGAAGCAAGGTTTAAATTTTAGTTAGGGTTCAAATCAAGCCAGATACTCCTGAAGAGAGAAACCTGGGGAACTCTGCTCAAGAAGCAGAGTGAAAAGAAACTATTTATATATGATTTAAGTGGGAGACCAGGAATTAGGAAAAAATGTTTTCTGTGTTCCTTGATGTAAGGCACATTTTAATTTGTTTGTTCTCATGTTTATGTGTTTGTTAAGCCCTAGTTGCTTTCAGAAGTAATTTCAGACAGTTTACGGTAGACTATAAGTAGAAGGAATTAACGTGACCTTTAGCTGCAATTGCTGAAGGATTATCTGTGGAATAGATTGCTGGAATGAGGGATATGTTTTGAAACTAGAACTATATTGTTAAAAAGCCCAGGACCCTCTTATTAAAAGTAGTGACCCAAACCCAGAGCATTGCTTTTGGATCCAAAAACTTAAGGTAGCTGTCTGCTTTTAACTCTGCTATTCTGGGGGACAGATGTGGCTCAAATGGTTAGGCGTACAGCTCCCATATGGAGGGACCTGGGTTCGATCCCTGGGACCTCCCGGTTAAAAAAAAAATAATAATAATAATAATAATAATAATAACTCTGCTAGTCTTCCTTTTTAAGTATCGTTAAACTTTTTTCATTATATCACAGAGAATTAAATGAGTAAGGAAATATAGACCCTTGGTTCAGGCAGCAGTAGTATTATTACCTTGGAGAAACAGAGTAGGCCAGAAGCATGGGATTGAAATGGCACTGTTGAGCAGGAGGTAATTGAACCAATATTGTGGTATGGCATAAAGTAAATTGTTAGGAAGATTTTGCTAGTCCTTATCCGTAGGAGAGGTAGGACCAATTTATTTGTTCACATCAGAATAGGTATTGGCATTTTGGGTGGGATATCAGTTATGAAAAATTTCCCTGTAAATTGCATCTCATTTAGCAACCTTTGGGCTCTAAACATCAGTAGAATTTCCCCAGTGATGATAAAAAAACAAGTAAAACAAAAACAAAACACCTCTATGTATTTCCAAATATCTTCCATGCAGGTGATGCCATTTCCCATTTGAGAACCACTGAGACTGAAATCTGTAAGAGATCTCCCCTCAGATATAAAATCAGGTAGAGAATTAAGCCCTAAAATTCATGGAAAAGAACTTCATAATACAAAACAAAACTTAGGAATTTGTACAGTGCAAGCAATACAGTGACAATCAAACATTAGTGGTATACAGAGAATATGCTTTTTAAGGGAAATAAATCTATGTCCTGGGATATTTTTGGTTTGTTGTCCTTAAGACTTAGTTGAATGGAAGGGTTAGAATTTACTCTGGTGAATAGATTTCTCACTTCTTTATTGCATTATTCAACTTTGATCTCTTTTGGGTTTTTTTGTTTTTAAAGAATTCAATGTTGGATGATGTTTCCTGTGATTATGGTTTCTAAAGTCCCATAGAAATCTATAATTTTTTGTGGATGCTTAGTAACAATTGGTTCCATAAACATTGCAAAGAAAAAAATATTGTATTTAGGTGATTAATTGCTTGTGAAAAGATAATATTGGCATCTAGTTTAACAATCAAGAACCTGTATATTTTTGTAGATAAAATGAAGTGATCTGAAGTAAAAAAAAAAAAAAAAAAAAAAAAAAAAAGATGAGAATTTTAGATGGTAAACATTTTCTTTGTACTTAGTAGACTCAAAAAAATTTCTACAGAATGTGTTTTCTGGAGCTACTTTTGTTTAGAAGCTCTTCATGTGTGGCCACTTAGGGCTCTTTTTCCATCCCTGCAAGTCCAGTTAGCATTATGTCAGCCTCATCTTCTTTTGGTACTTTTAGTTTTTTACTTTTGCAAGGCTTCTTTAGATTAATAAGGATATTCTATTCTTTTTGAGTTTGATAATCTGAAGAAAACTTTCAGAATAACAGTTCTCTTCAAAGAGAAAACTAGAAGTCCTATGTAATTTTGTATGCAAAATAGCCTTGATTTTAGAAATATGTCAACTATTTTTACAGTGATGTTTGAGAATCTTTAGGTAATTAGAAATGGAAAGAAGAGACATTCAGAATTAAAACAAGTCACTTGGTATAATTTAAGATTCTGACTTGTACAGTTAGTTTCATGTCTTTGGTCATTAAAATTTGTATAGCTGGGGTTTAAAGTTACTTATTTTCCTGTCCTTATTTTACTTTTTGGTTTCACAATCGAGATCAAGTATTGGTTATAGGCTATGGCTGAGTAGTCTTTTCATCATGACAAAGATCAGAGAATTGGTATTTAAAAGTGTTCATAACAAAACATTTTGCAATTTGTTGAAATATGACTTTAGTTCACATATGTTCACAAATGCTGGATAATATGCAATAGTCAAAGCAATTGGTTTCAAATAAATAAACATGAAGCTTCATAAACTTAATAGTATTTGCCATCAAGGAACATGCAACCTGGTGTCAAGTATTAAAAATATGCATGCTTTCCTGTTGTAGTTTGATTTTGTTTTCAAAAAGATTTAAAAAACAAAACAAAACAAAAAAGATGGTTTATGTTATGTTACTTTTCATTATGACCCCTAAAGTTTTCTCTACTCAACTTTGTGCTGTATATTTGAAGACCTAGTTCCTGGTTTAGATTTATTTGTATTTCTGTAGGCAGTATGTTAGATTTGGAAAGTAAAAGAAATAAAGGCTTTAGGCTTACCTCTGGGACCAGACTTGGCACATTAGAGGTTTTTGTGTTTTTTTTTGTTTGTTTTTTTATAATAAACTTTATTTTTAGAGAAGTTTTAGATTTACAGAAAAATTACACCGTAAGTATAGGGAATTCCCATATAACCCCCGGTACATCAGAGCTTAATAGATAAAAATAATAAACCAGATAAAGCATGTTTGCAATCTTATAACCAGAGCTCTTGGACTTTTTAGAACTTGATGTAAATTGATGATGGCAGTTTTGTCTGGTGCCTTGTCCACAAAGTGTTGTAGAGTAGCAGCATAGATAGTGAAGAAAGTGCAGGTTGGGAGTCTGCATAACTGGGATTCATTAGCAGCTTCACTACAAACTAACCTAGGCTATAGCTTTCTTATCTGGATAAAATATGCTTATAAATAATACAGTATTGAGGTATTATAGGAATAGTACCTATTTCCTAGTTGTGAAAATTGAAGTACCTGCATATTATAGTGCCTAGTACATAATAGGCCCTTGGTAAGTTTTCATTTCTTTAAGCTATGAGACAACATGCTGTACCCCCTTTCCCAAGCTATTTTTTTTTTTAGCTCTGACTGAAATTTTCTAGAAGGATGCTAATTTCCTAGGCTTTATATTCCGATCTGCCAAAACACCTTCTTGCTCCTGACAGGATCCTTTGGGCTTTCTTTTCTCCATCTGACACAATCCTGTAGGGTAGCACTAAACTTTCTGTGATGGTGGAAATGTTTCCATATCTGCATTGTTCAGTACAGTAGCCTCTAGCCATATGTAGCTATTGAGCACTTAAAATGTGGCAAGAGTGGCTGAACTTATAATTTTAATACAAATATTCGGCGAGTTGCTTCTGCATTGGCTTCCATCTTCTGATTCTTAGCAAAACCTAAATTTTATGATAGTGGCCACATGCAGGGAAAGACAGAAAGACTTTAGAATAGAATAACCTTCGTTATAAATTGTTGTGAGTCAGCAGAATATCTGATTGAAACCTGAGTGATATCCCATTATGTAGACTCTTTGCTGCTTGTCCCTTTGTAACTTGTCAGAGAATCTTAGCACTACCAATTTTCTCCCAAGTATTTTAGAAGCATATTTTCAATATGGTTTTTATTGCTTTGCAAATTAGGTATTCAGTAACTTTTTCCACATGGGAGGGTAAATGTGATTGAATAGGATTTTTTTTTAGTTGCTGAAAATGAATAGATGATTTTCAAAGAATTTCTTCTTATTTTTTAATTTGTTAGATATTTTGTTAGTCATCTTTTGATGATTTCAGAGAGCAAAGTTGTGAAAAGTGATACATTGTAATTACCAGCATCTTCAATAAGCATGTTTTACCAATGATGTTATTGGGCAGGAAGCTTTGCATAATGGTACAAAGTACTTCATCTTTAGAAGGATTTTTTCAAGAGGAAGCATTTTCTTTCATGCTTCTGAAGTGTCTCTGTGAAAGTTAGCAGTCATAATACCTAAGTTTAGCCTCTGTCTTAAATGTATTATACCCTTTGGAGCTGCCCAAAGATACTACCTCAGATGAAGACTTCATCTTCCTCTGCTATACTATGAAACACTGAAAAACAAAAGACTTAAGACATTGACATCAAGTTTAGGAAATCATTCTTGTATTATGCCTAGTTCTCTCTTTTACCTAGCCCTTTTCA
>JAQZBX010106335.1:0-10971 GCA_029593785.1 Cabassous unicinctus
AGGTTAAATAACTTCATAAAGGTCTCATATATATATTTAAATATTCAGAGATTTATCATAGGAATTGACTCATGTGACCTCAGGGATTGGCAAGTCTGAATTCTGTAGGGCAGGCTACAAGTTGGCAAGTCTGGTGAAGGTTTTGATGAATTCCCCAGAAGAAGCAGGGTGGCTGATGTAGAGATAGAAATTCTTCTTTCTAACTGCAGAAATCATCAGTTTTCCCCTTAAGACCTTCAACTGATTGGATGAGACTTCTCTAGTTGCTGAAGGTAGTCTCCTTTGTTGATTGTGGATGTAATCAGCCAAAGATGCAATCAACTGACTAATGATACTAATGCACAAAATACCCACACAATCAAGTGCTTGCTTTACCAAACGATTGTACACCATAACTAGCCAAGTTGACACAAAAACTTAACCGTCACATTTATGAATTTCTGACGGGTGAGTGTGGGCTTGCATGAATGTTTTAAATCACAATTTTAGGGATCCTCCATAATTTTGTGACTTCTCTCTCCAGAAACCCCACCAAGTTCTCAGTGTGAGGGTCCAAGAAAGATAACTTCATAACTGAGGCAGGTGGAGGGGAAAAGTTACCTTTGTGAAATCTACCCAGAGCCTTCTGTATAATAAATTCCTGTTTCCCAGGCAGAACCCTATCCCGGATGGGGGAAGGTAATTCTTCCCACTCAGACCCCTTCAAGCTTATCTGTCTCACCTAAGGGGGGAAAACATAGTCAATATGGTCCAGATCGTCAAGGAAATAAATTGGAAGGACAGACAGCCAGTGCAGGAAGTAGGAAGCAAGGGAAAAGATCTATAGTACTTTTGAAACACTTGAGGAGATGAAATCCTAAAACCCTGGTCCAAAAAAAAAGACTGCAATTTAATCAGAAGATTATACAATGCTCTCTCTGCCCACATCCTACCAGCACACCATCAAGAAGCATTCAGAATAATAACAGGAATGTAGCACTGAAAGAGTTGCAAGGCACAGACTGTCTGAGGTGGAATATTTAAGGAAGCCCAAAGTCAAGAGGGTGACAACAAAGACATTGGAGGAATTTGAAGCCTTTAGCACCTACAGCTACAGAAACTTTAAACACAGCCTAACTTCTGGCCGGATTTAATATAAGTACTCACACTAAATATCTATTTACTTCAGTCCTATTAACCAATACAAGATGTATGGCTTTAAAGAAAAAGCATAACAAACAAACAAACAAAAAACAAGGCATGACAAAAAGCAAGGAAAGCAAAGTTGAAAGATACAAAGCAATCATCACAATCAGATTCAGGTATGTCATGGTTATTGGAATTATCAGACAGGGAATGAAACATAACTTTGATTAATATATTGGGGCATAAAATCAATATGTTTAATATAAAAAATAAGCAACATATAAGAACAGATGAGTAATGTAAACAGAGGTATAGAAACTAGAATATAATCAAAAGGAAATGTGAGAAATGAAAAGCATTTTAATGGAAATGAAGGGTTTCTTTTATGGACTCATCAGTATGCTCGATACAGGCAAGGAAAGAATCATCTTGAAGGTAGATCAATAGAAACTTTTCAAACAGTAATGCAAAGAGAAAAAAGAATAGGAAAAAAAAAAAAACCCAGCAAGATCTAAAAATGATGGAATGGTGGGACAATGTCCAAAGTGTAATATATGTGTAATTGAAATACCAGAAGGGAAAGAAATAGACACTGGAGCAGATGAAGTATTTGAAATAATAATGGTTTATACCTTTCCAAAATTAATGACAGGTGCCAAAGTAAAGATCCAGAAAGCTCATAGTACACCAAGTTGGATAAGTCTATCTCCGTCTCTGTCTCCATCTCATCTTTATCTATCTATCTATCTATCTATCTATCTATCTATCTATCTATCTATCATCTATCATTTATCTATATTTCATCCATGTAAAAGACAAAAAAACATACTTGTAGACATATCATCTTCAAACAGCAGAAAAACAGTGAGAAAGAGAATATCTTGAAAGAAGCCAGAGTGGGGAGTCACTTATCTGTATTGAAGAACAAGAATTAGGAATCATACAAGAAAGAAGAAAGAAGAGAGTCAAATGACATATTTTAAATGTTGACAGAAAAAAAGCACCAATTTAGGATTCTATATCCAGCAAAATTATCCTTCATAAGTAAAGGATAAATAAAGACTTTCTCAAACAAAGAAAATAGAGGGGAAGCAGATGTGGCTCAACCCCTTGGGCACCCACCTACCACATGGGAGGTCCTGGGTTCAGGTACTAATGCCTCCTAAAAGAAGTTGAGCTTAGACACCCCCTCTTGCAACAGGAGCTAAGACTCCGCCCCCACCACAAAGAGATAGACTCCGCCCCTGCTGCAACAAGCAGATGCCACAAGCAATGGGACCTGCTGGCTCAGGCTGTTGGGCACTCGCCTCTCATGTGGGAGGTCCCGGGTTCGGTTTCCGGTACGTCCCGGAGAAGGCGAGCAAACAATGAGCAGACAAACGAGAGAACCATCTGGGGTACGGGGGGATAAATAAAGTAAATAAAATAAATCTTTAAAAAAAAAATAGAAGCAATTCTTCTGCAGAATAACTGCACAGCAAGAAATGTTACAAGAAATTCTTCAGTCAGAAGGAAAATTATATAAGTCACAAACTTTGATCTATATAAAGAAATGAAGAGTGTCAGTGAAATAATAAATGCAGGTAAATAAAAAAAAATTCTTACTGCTGATTTGTCTAATAGATAACTCTCTGTTTAAAGCAATGATAGTAACAAAACCCCAGAAAACTATTCTGTAGATAAGAACAAATTCCTCCTAAAATATGTGTGGAAAAACAAAGTACCTAGAATACCCAACACAATCCTGAAGATGAAGAATCATCTTGGAGGATTCACACTTAACCTATTTCCAGACTACCTATAAAGTTACAGTAATCAAGACAGCATGTGTTGGTGAAAAGAATTATACACAGAAATGAATGAAATGGAGTAGAGTGCCCAGAAACAGACCCACACAAATAAATCAACTGAATTTTAATAAAGGATCAAAGGCAATTCTGAGGAGAAAGGATAGTCTTTTCACACATGGTATTGGAAAAACTGGATGTACATTATGCAAAGAAAAAAACAAACATAAACCTACCCACAGACCTTTTGCATTGCATAAAGATTAACTCAAAATGGATCATAAGCCTAAATGTAAATGCAAAACTATAAAATTCTTCAAAAAAATACATGAAGAAATCCACTTGACCTTGGATTTTGTGATGAGGTTTTAGTAAAAAAAAAAAAAAGATCAGTCTATGAAAGAATATGTAGATAAGTTTGTGAAAATTAAATCTTCTGCTTTGTGACAAAATCACTAAGAGAATGGAAAGGCCACAAAATCAGAAAATGAACAATTCAATGAAAAAGATGGGCCAAAGATCTGAACAGACACTTCCACTCAAGAAGATATACAGATGGCAAAAAAAAAAAAACCATGTGAAAAGATGTGCAACATCATCTGTGACTAGGGGAATGCAAATTAAAACACTGAGATACAGCAACACACTTACTAGAAGGCTAAACCCCCCATGTGAAAATTAGAATTGCTGATGAGGACTTGGAGCATCAGGACTCTCTTTCAGGTGGATGGAAATGCAAGATAGTACAGCTACTTTGGAGAACAGTTTGGCACATTCTTAAAAAGCTAAATATTGTCTTACTGTACAATTCAGCAATCATATAGTAAGCTTATTTGAAGACTTATTTCCACATGAATGATTATAGCAGATTTATTATTAATTGCCAAAAATTGGTAGTGACTAAGATGTCCTTAATTAGGTGAATGTATAAACTGTGTTATATCTGTGCCATGGTATATTATTCAATGATAAAAAAAGAATGAGTATGAAGCCATGCAAACACATGGATGAGTCTTAATTGATATTTCTGAGAAAAGCCATTATGAAAAGGCTACATACTGTATGATTTCATTTATATGACATTCTGAAAAAGGCAAACTATAGAGAGAGTACACAGATTAGTAGTTCTCAGGAGCTGGGAGGGGTGAGGTGGGGGTTTCAGTAGGTACACAAATTTAGGGCAGTGAAATTATTCTGTATAATACTCTAAAGGTGTGTATATGACAATATGCTTTTATCAAAATTCATAGAACTTTACAGCACAAAGATGGAACCTTAAAGTATGCAAATTTAAAAAAACCTTTAAGCGATTGATGTTGGGATCCTAGAATGGAATAGAGAATGCAACAAAAGAATCCAAATGTATAATACAAGATTATGAAACCACTTTACTGAAGGGCATGGGGGAAAAGATCTTGATTTAAGTGACTCTGGAAATCCATGGAATTTTAATTAATCTTAAAATGAAAGAAAAAGGAACTGTACATATGCATAGTTAAAAATGTTTCCCAAAGTGATGTGGATTAACAATTCTGAAATGATTTGGCATGTATACTGGAATTGAACAATTAATTAACTGTATGGTGGATGGTGGGAGCCAGGTTTCTCCCTGTTGGAGTTGGAAGTTAAAGATAAGCAGGAGTAGTAGGCTGCAGTAATCCATGTCATAATGAATTGGATTTGGAGATATCAGTATGAACTCACAGGTAACTTAATAGAGATACACAAGTATACATATAAAATATGTATATGTATAGTGCTAAAAAGAGAAAAACTCAATGGTGGGAGTATGTCAAAGGGACACAAGATGCAGAAGCCACTGAAAGAGCTTCCAAAGGCCAAACCTGGAAGAATTTGAGCAAGAAAATAAGTAAAGTAGTGTTTGTAAGGCAAAGCATAAAATGAATATTCATTATTCTATACTGATATAAATAAATGATTTAATGAATTAATAAATGGGAGAGAATGGGCAAAAAATTCCTGTTCAGAAGAATTTCAAATAATTTATGTAAATACTCTGCTCTTAAGGACCCCTCTCTCCTTAAGTGTGGTCTACAGGTAGTGACTTTCTTCTAAAGAATATATATGAAAATGGGGAAAAAAGAGAAACTTTACAGTGAAGGAATCTGGCAAGAACTACCTCAACCAAGGGATCAGGATTAACATCAACAGTGACAATTCATGCTAATAGTATATATATCCATGACATCATGTGATGAAAATGGAACTTAACCTCTGTGGTCTTCCCCACCCCCAAAAAATCCCCTTAACCCCAGTGTAACCATGAGAAAAGCATCAGATAAACCCTAATTCAGGAATATTCTACAAAAAAAGCTAACCAGTAGTCCTGAAAAGTACCAAAGTCATCAAAAAGAAGGAAAATCTGAGAAACCCTCACAGCTAACAGGAGCCTAAGGATACATGACTACATGTGGTACCCTGGGTGGGATCCTGGAACAGAAATGGGGCATTATGTAAAAATTCAGGAAATCTGAAGGATATATGGACCTTAGTTAATAATAATTTTTCCATATTAATTAATTGTGACAAATATACCACACTAAAGTAAGATGTTAATAATAGGTGAAACTGACTGTGGGAGAGATGGAAACTCTCTGTACTACCTTCACAACATTTTCTGTGAATTTAAAACTATTCCAAAATAAAAAGCTTGTTAAAAAATAGGAAATCGACTGAGTGGGATAATCCATTTGTGAAATACATTCTATCACATCCAGATGATATAAAGAAATCCTATGAATCATTTTGTTTAAAAAAGACAATATGTTTAAAAAAAAGACATAAAATTTGGATACTTTATGAAAGAGGATTCCAAATGTCAACAAACATAGACTATTTGTCTGAACTATGTAAGTCATCAGGAGAAATAAATTCGAATTATAATGAAATTCCACTGCATGCTCTCTAGAATGGCTAAAATGAAAAAATACTGAAGACTGACAAAAACAAGTATTAGAGAGGATATGAAATCTCATCACTGTTGGTGAGAATGTGAATTATTACAACCACGATGAACACAATGGAATCTTTTTGCTAATACCCGCTAAAGCTGAACATGTATGTTTACAATATGACTCTGCCAATTCAGTCATATATATACCTTATTAAATGTGCATACTCACATATGCATATACACACACACACATATATATATATTTAACAAAAACATATTAACCAAAAGATATATACTGGACTATACAATATATGCAGCAGCACTATCTATAATTGCCTTAATTTGAAATTACTCAAATTGTGATCAATGGTAAAATGGATTGAGGTCTACACAAACATTCTAATACTGTCATTGAGATTGGAAGCTCTACCACTCCATGTAACAATATGTGTAAAATTACTTATGCAATGTTGAGCAACAGAAGCCAAACACAAAATTGTATGTGCAGAAGCATTTCGGTTCTGTAAAGTCCAAAAACAGGCAAGACCAATCCTTGCTGTTAGATTGAAAGATAGTGGTTGTCCTTGAACAAGTGATAACTGGAAGGAGACAGGAGGAGAGGCTTCCAGGGAACTTCTAATCTTCTGTTTCTAGATCTGGTCATGGGTTAAACTGATGTGTTCAGTTCTGATAATTGATCAAGCTGAAAATTTTGATTTTTGTCCTTTTCTGTGTATATATTATATTTCAAAAAAACCCATTTATATACAGACAAAACGAAAAAAGAAAAAAGGAAACAACAATCTAAAAGCTAGTACAGCAAAACAAAACATAAAAACAAGAGGAGAAAAAACAAGAATAAAGAAATAACTATACAGGGGAAAATCAAGGAAGAATCATTGCATTAGAAAATCTACATTTAGAGAATGTGTTACAATGGGTTATAAGACTAATCAGTGAGTTTTCTGAGTCCCATCACCAGAATTGAAGTGGTCTATATATAATAAAGGAAGTTAAGACAAGTTTTAATGTTTTCTGTATGAAGCCAGATTTGAATTCATAGAAATATGTTTGAGTTTTTGTGTAAGCAGCATGGGACAGTCTAATATGAAGATTGCTATATCACAAAATTTTTAAAAAATACTGATGTTCTACATTTTATTCTTTTTATCCGAATGCTCTGAAAATAAAGCACACTTCCTTTGATACACACCTTCAGGACCCATAACTAGAATAATAGAAACATGGACAAAGCGTGTCCGTGGCAGGAGGTAAGCTGACAGCTGCAGCAGCAGAAGGGCAGGTAGAGTGCTGAAGGACACAAATGCCCCTTCCCTCATGGACCCTATGGAAGATGTTGAGCAATTGAGCACACCTACAAAAGAGATATGCATATTGATGGGTGAAATTTTCTCTGATATTTGAAAGAGGACCTAAAGAATGAATAGGAATTTCCTAGGCAAAGGGGGTTGTGGGGAACAGTGCTGTAGTAATAGGAAATGGTATATTCAAGGGTCCTGTGATGGGAGCGAACATATTACATTGGAAGAACTTAAAGCAAGAAATCTAATGTGTTGAGATTATATGGACTGAATGGACAAATAAGCCTGGAATATTGGCAAGGACAGTTTTGCTGATGAACTGAGATACTACACACAGAGGGTGATAAGAGACATAGCTAATTATGAATGCTCAACTATGTTGCTATTATTTAGTGCTTACTATAATTTCAAACTTGGGCTTAAAATGCCATCTTTTTTGCAGTGGTATGGTAAATTAGGATATTTCCATCCCACCCCACTAAAAGTAAAATTGCTTCAAAGAAGAGGCAGCAGAGTGGGATGATACTAAGATTGGCCAGAGGAGACTTTGTGGTGGGTCCTCTTGTCATATGGCTTCTGGTCCAACTTTGGACCAGTGATTCATTAATTCACCTCTTGCAACTTTCTCATCATTTCTGTCTAGATAAAGATGCATTAATTGGCCTTGTTTTTAAATGACAAAATAACTTTTTCTGAACATTGTTATACAACTTCCCTGGTTCTTTGAAAACAAAACTTGTCTTTTGCTGGTTTAACTGAATTGTGGCAAAAAGAGAAATACCAAAAATGTGTGACATATGATCAGAACTGTTTCCAAATACTGTTTTATTTCACAGTTTCCCTTTGGTCACTGCTTTCTCTTTAAAGCCCATATTTATTCATTATAGTCAGGTCTCTGGGATGACGATTGCCAAGTTCTCTGCAGAAAAGAACATTACTGTGAGCAGAATAAAAACCAGGAAGTATTAGATGCTTTTGTTATGTATAAAGATAATATAATTTTCTAAATGAGGCATTGGGATGTTCCATCAAACAGCAAGAGAAAAGGAACTTTCATGTCTGTAATGGGAGAGTTAGGAAAAGAAGGGGTTGGGGAAGGGGACATATCTCTGAGTTCTATTATAATTTTGCTGCTTTGGGGGGACAACACTCAACACTGACTGACACATCATAGCAGTTTGGTTTGCTGTGTGCATGAAAACACCTGGCTAAATTGTTCAGCAAATCCATCACTATTCAGATCTGGTGGGAGCCCTCCTGAGTGAACAGAGAGCAGAATCATTGATTTGCACCTGTCAAGTTGACATAAATGAGAGTCAGAAACTGCCTTTAAGTCAAATTCAGCTGGATGGGAGACTTTGGGGGTGGATGTGGAGGGATTCAGAAGCAATTTGCAAACTTGGATCCAATGCAGCTTTCCATCTATTGAGCTACCCATCTCATGGCTTCCTCCTGTCCTTACCTAAACTGCTTTATAACTACATTTCAGGTTTCATGGTAACATTGCTCAAATGATAATTTTCTGAGAAAGTAACTCTTGTCATTGCACAACTGTAGCAGTCCTTCTGTCCCTATCACTGTGCATACATTGGCTCTGCAAATTCAGATTGTGCTGTTGTACCTGGAGCCCCACAGGCAAGCACGGGCAGCCTCCTCTCGCTCCGTTTGAATCCTACCTGTTCTTCAAGTCACACCTCCTCCATGCTGATGCCCTTTTCCACCTCAATCCACAGGGATTGTTCCTGTCTTGTTTGTTAAAGAATTAAGTAATTATACTTTCACAGATATCTTAAATTGCCTTCATTTCATTTTATGGATATTAACAGAATTTTATGTGGAATTTTCTCTATGAGTATTAAATTCTATGTACTGTTTTTCTTTTGTATATATTTGTGTTTGTATTTTAATGTGTATTTTATATGTATTTTTCTATTTGACTTCTTTTATGAGTTATAGAGCCCAATTAAATTAGACCTTCCATGAAGATATAGGATCATGTGTCAAAAACAACTTACCTGGGAAGCGGCTATGGCTCAATTGGTTGGGCTCCCATTTACCATATGGGAGGCCCCATGTTCGATTCCCAGGGCCTCCTGGTGGGGGCAGGCTGGCCCGCTCAGCGTGGTGAGCTGACATAGTGGGATGACACAACAAAGGGAGAGAAGCAGACACAGAAAAACACAAGGCAAAATGGACACGGTGGGCGCAGGCGGGGGGTGGGGATAAATGAAAAAATAAAAAGAATAAATGAAATTATATAAAAAAACACAAAAAACAAAAAAACAACTAATCTGCGTAAAGTTTTAGAGTTCTAAAATAAAAATCTCATGTTATTTGTGACCTGAAAATCCCATGAGATAGGAATTATTACCTTCATTTAAAAAATGAAGCAACTGAAACTCAAAGAGGGAATTTCTCCATGATTATAAAGCCAATAATAGCTCAATGCTTCTGGATCTAATGGTTTAACTCCACTCCAGTTAGTGCTTTTTATATTTTTAATTCTCAACTTTAGATCAAGCACAAGGGCTGTCTTGTATGGGTACTAAAATTGCTTTTGTTTGTATAAATAAACATACGCATACTGTGGGCTTGATGGGTATATGACACTTGGTGGAAGTGGTACCAATGTGGTGATGGTGGGATCACTGCTTTTATGCCTTCAGAATGCTTGTAGTCTAGTGGAATCAGGTAAATAGACCGAATATAAAATGACTTGTTAAGAAAAATTATGAGTTATTAACAAAGTTCTGTGGGGGTACAGACCAGGGTAGTGATCATTTATCTCTAAGAGAATTGGGGGAGTTTTCACTAAAAAGGATAAATACCTTTGGATCCTAAAAGATGAGTTGGTGTTTTACAGGTGAATAAGCAGGTGTGGACATTACATGAAGAGAGAACAATATGAAGAGTAGTGAGAATTTTACTGTGCCTGGAGCTTAGAGACAGGATGTGGAAGAATGACAGTGGAGTCAGCTGTAGAGGTGTGTACAGTCAACTAGTGAAATAATTTGTCCGAAGTCAGGAAATTAATCCGCGACAATCCTCTTCATCAGAGGAGATATGGAACCCATTTTTTAAAAGTAATTATAAAAATAAACTATAAGAGCCACTGCTTATTATGCCCTTCCTAGATGTCCAAGCCATACAGTAGATGCTTTAGTAATGTAATGAAGTTAATGCACTAGAATAATTCTGCAAAGTAGATAACATTATTCTCATTTTATTGGCAATGGATCTGAAACTGGGAGTGATAAGTAACTTGCCAATGGCCACAAATATGGTAGACAGTGCTGCAAAGATTTTCCCTAGATCTAAGTACAAAACTTCCTATGAGTTTACTGGTAATAGAAGGAAGGAATACACACTTACACACACACACACACACACACACACACACACATACGCACACACACGTCCCTTACAGATTGGAGGATGAGAGACCTGTTTGAGAGATCCTAGGATAGTATACTAGACTAGTAAAGTTATTACAAGGCCTGAACTAAGGTTGAATTAATGGGACTGATGAGAAAGATGGAATTTGAGAGATATTTCTAAGGAGAGCTGGTGGCAGTAACTTTCTAACTCATCTCCCCACTTCCTCTTTCGCCCTTCCAATGCAGTCACAAAAAGTTAATGTTCTTAAAAAAACATTCAGGAGTTCTGTGAATATGGCATTGGAGTAGCCAGGCAGGGCTCAGCACTCTCACAAAAACAACAGAGAAATGACCGAAAGCTGTCTAAGGAACTTGCTTTGGGGGTCAGCAGACCAGGACAGTGCTGCGCAACCCCCAGGAGGGCGAGGAACAGAGAGACAAAGAAC
>JAQZBX010106336.1:0-10746 GCA_029593785.1 Cabassous unicinctus
CCCGGGAAGCGAACCCGGGGCCTCACACATGGTAAACGGGGGCTCTATCGATTGAGCCACACCCACTTCCATAACTGTCTTAAATCTACATTTCCCTACAGAGGCAGCCTGAGACCATGCTTATTCTACACGAATGAATCAACCCTGGTGCTGTCAATTTATTTCTCTGAGTAGGATAAAAAGACAGTTTCCACATGATGGATCTGATCAAACACACAGCAATCTGAATTAATAGTTAAGAAGGTGAAAACCATCACCCTGACAGCCCGGTGTTATTTTTCTCTCTAAACAGAGCCAGAGACAGTTAAAACTCTCAGTTCAATTTTCCACACCCTGCCTGTGAAAAATATCACAGACATGACAGTGGACTCAAGCAAACAACCAATTAGTGTTTGAAAAAGTTAATAACCAGTTACTGATCATTTAATTATTGTTAACCAGCCAGTTGAATTCAAGCAAACAAGGACTTGCTTGACTATATGTAGGTTTTCAATAATCACCTGTGGGAGCTCATGTCTTCCGGCCCATTCCCTACCTAAATCTGCTGCCTAATGAACTGACTTGTTCAGATCCTCATGCTAATGGACTCGTGGCAAAGGCAGGTTTCTTTGGTCTGAATTACGTGGACAATTGCCCAAATTACCACTTTGTTTTGCTGGCATGGACGCAGCTCCCTGAGATTGAGTATCTCACTGAGGCTGTTTAAAAAGAAAAGATTTGGCACTTAATACAAGCAATCTCTACTTGTGTTAGAGATCAGGACATTTAGATAATTAAGGAAGAGTTCCTTTGAATACATCTTAATGCTTTTAAAAGTTCTAGTGTTTTGTTTTTTTTTCTTTCCAACGCCATTTAGGTTATTTACACATTCACAGGAAACAGAGAAACTGGACTTGTGTCAGTAATCTGGGGGTCCGTGTAGAAAGGGTGGATATAATTGTCTAAGCTATGTCTCATGTTTTCTTTTTGGTCTTCAATCTCATCCTTCTCTTCATTGTTGTTGTTGCTATAAAACCACAACTGCTAACCAAACAAACTCGTTTCAGTGTTTTTTTTCTTTCGCCCTTTTCAGTGTAGATACAAGGGAATAGAACAACGATTTAAAAAATCATGTTGGCAGAACAATATGGGAAAAGCAAAGATCCTGAATAATCCACAAGTTTAAAAATCAGCCCTGAATACAGAACGGACTGTAGAAAATTTCTTTTATTTCTTTCTCTGTCTCTCTCTCTTTCTGTCTCTCAAGTGATGGGCAAAACCATTGAAATCAACCGCAGGGCTTTCTTCCCTCTTTCAATCTTGACTGAGATTTAGTAGGTGACTCTGTTGGGAGACATGTATGGGTTTTTTAGGTGACTGAGGGAAACGTATTTAATCTTAATTAGGTTTGGGAGATTTTATTTTGTTTTGTTTTGACTTTAAAGCCATCAACATTTGAAGCAGAGCTCTTTGATGGCATAGTTTGCCTTACAGATCTAGAGCTAAGTTTTGATTTGGAACATATCATCGTCATCCTCCTCTTCATTATTTATGCTTTTCTAGACTAGGGGTAAAAAGCTTTTAGCTTTTTCTTTTCCAAAACTGCTTAGCCCAGCAGTTGGATTGCAGTGCTGAAGTGGAAAAAATCCTGACATAAGAGTCAAGAGAGGAGGGCAGATGTGGCGCAAACGTTTGGGCGTCCGTCTCCCATATGGAGGGACCTGGATTTGACCCCTGGGACCTCCCGGTAAAAACAAAACAAACAAACAAAAAGAGTCAAGTGAAACAAGTTGTAGAACTGATGCTCCAAGAACTAACTGCAATTCCACGTTGTGATTTCTCAGCCTCAGTTTCCTCAATATGAAATGATGGGTTACTGGAAGATTTCTAGGGATGCTTTTAACTTTAAAGGTCTATATAATTCTAGCAAGTGGAGAGCTATATTTCTTTCCTCCTGGAAAAAGAAAGAAGTTAGACAATAGGCAAGCAGGAAGAAGGGAAGCAAAGAAGAAAGAAAACAGAAAATAGACAAATTGATAGGGATGAAGAGAAGCCAAAACTAGGACTAGAAGCCAGTTTCTACTGAAGTGGTTGTGTGGCTCCTTAGAGCCTTGAAAACTGATGGTAGCATAGCATCGGCATGCGCAAGGTGCAATGCAGTCAAAACACGTACATCTTAGTGCTGAATTCAAAATCACTAAAGGTAAATGAGAAAACTGAAGCGTAGCTCTAGGTAGCAACTAGAATACTCTTTTTTCCCCCCAACAAAACAATCTCTGGGACTGAGTGATAGATGACTAGCCATGGAGCTTAAGAATTTCTATGCCTTTTTCAAATTAGGTGCAATGAAGGGGAACTGCAAATTGGGAAAGCAAATGGGTTATTGTTTCCCATGTTTCTTGTTTTCGTCACTTACTCTTGGTGGAAGACATTTCTCACACCATCTGCTTATTCCTATATGTAGCTTTCCTTTTTCTTTCATGCAGGCAGGTCGGGGGTGGGGGGAGCATCCCTGGGCCCCGTGGTATTTCCTGGGCTGAAGGTTGTACCTCTCTTGCCATCTGAGGGCTCCTGGGAGCTTGGTTTCAGGTGAGTGCTGTGTCAGCTCCTGCCTGTTCCTGGGGAAGGAGAAGACTGTGTAGGAAGAGGGGCAAGGCTTTGGGGCGGCTCTGCCCTTTGTGGGAGCAGCACCCACCTGAATCCAGACGAGGGAGAGCATATGGGCGCCACCAGGCTGCAGGGCTCTGCTCTGTCACACCCACAAGAGCTGTGAAATGATGAAGCTGTGAGTTGCTCGGCTCCCAAAATTGTGTCACTGGGGACCTGGAGGCTCCAGGCCTTGGGCAAGTTGTGGTCCTTCTCTTCTGTCTATATTCTTTGGTGGTGGGGAGAGGGGACTGGAGCCACACAGCACTGTTTTTGTGCCCCAAAGAAAAAGGGGTGGTGGTGTCTTATGCAGGGGGCACTGAATGGCCTTGGGGTCCTGGACCTCCGGAGAGGTCTTTGTGCCCAGTGGAAGCTCCTGCTGGCCTAATCCCAATACTGTTGTTATTGCTTTTTTTAATGGGGGTGGGGGGGCGGAGTTTATAAGCAAAGGGCTGCCTGTCTCTGTCAACCAGCTCCTTCTAACAGGAATCCTGTTCCATAACAACTTATTCTCCGCATAGTCCTAAACTCCTTCTTCAATTCACTCTCATATAAACACCTCAGATTAGTTTAAAAACCAGCAGGGTATAAATAAAAAATAAATAAAATCAATGAATGGCTCAGGTTCCTTGGCTGAGCTTCAAGATTTGCTGGGACTCATTAAGGCACATGCAAGGATTTATTTCTCTGACCAGATGCAGCCTAATGGCCGGGTCCGTCTGGAGGTCTTTCCTTTGTCCAACGTGCTGGCGGCTGGTCCTTCTCCTCTGAGATGTTATTCCTTGCTGTCTCTCAGCCATGAATGGCCTCCCTTCTCCCTTCATCCATTTAGATTCAGTGCAGACATTGCTTCCTCTGAGGCACTCTTCCTCCTTCCATGTCCCTCCACCCTTCCCCTACCTCCAAGCAGTGGGTGGTGTTCCCAGTCTGTGCCGCCATCATTCCTAGAGTACTGGCATCACCACAGTGAAGTTCAGCTGTCACTTTGCATATTGGGGGGCAGGGACTTTCATGTTTTACCCTAATGCTGTACAGTGCCCAGCACAGAGTAAATTCTCAACACGGGTGCACAGAATGAATAAATGAATGTATCTGACTCTGGCCCCAGCCCTGGCTGTTGACGTCATGACTTTTTTTTCGGGGGGGTGTGTGTGTGTCCAGTCTTGCATTCCTTCATCAACCAAGTATAATTTGTTAGTAGGTCTCTATGCACATTCTCATTTTGAGGTCTTCTGGGTCTCAGTGGATCATTTGGGAGCTGCTTTATTATTATTAATTATTAGACTAGAAGTTTCTGAAAAGTTTTCTTCTTCAGCCAAAAGAGAAGTGGAAAAATTGATAGAGAAGATGCCAGGGCAACTCTACTAGTTTTGTCGTAATCTGGCTAGTGAGAAAGGCCGCATCAAAGATACCAGGTGCAGCTGTGGGTTCCAATTTCGGACATTTTCACATCCCCTCAATCCAATGATTCCTCATAATAACTCTGTGAGGTTAGTGGAGAAAATCTTTTTTTTCCGATTTTAAAGGTGGCGAAACAAACTCAGAAAACTCAACGGCTTGCTCAGGTTCTCAGGGATCGTGAACGCAGGCAGGACTGGAGGCAGCTGCTGCACCAGATGGCCTCCTCATGCTCCCCAGGAAACGCCATCTCCAGAAAGGTAACAGACCTTTCCTCCCCAGGCCTGAGCTTCCTGTGCACACTAACAAGTATTAAGCTACTTAGGGGTGGAGATAAAGGCTTCTGCATTCCCTCAGCAGGGTTTGAAGGATGAACGGATTTCTTTGCATTATTATCATTCTCCCCTTAAATGTCCACAATGCAATGCAGGTTCTAGATATGGTGGCAATTTATACCGCATGGTAAAGGACTGTCCCATACGTCTCAAGAGCTTCACCACTTCTTATTTGCATATGCAAGTGCACGTTTTAGAGACAGAGCTGGGCACAAGGGGCAGGGATTTTTGTAGTTTGTGATGGGACAACCAAATCATTTTAGATTTAGCCTCAAATTTCTTGATATCGTGTATGGTTCCGAAACCTTAACAATGATTCTGGTCATACTGTAAATGACACATTTCCAACTGTAATAGAAAAGAGTTCTAATTCCTTAGATTTCCCTTTTATGGAACATATGTGGATAATTTTGTCCCTGTGAGCGAGCTTATGGCTGAGATTACTTGGCGATCCCAAAATGGAGGAGGAAGGCAAAGATACTGACTTAATAATAAAGCACCCCAAATACTTTCACACTTGCACAGAGAAATGGAGGATTTGACCATACTGTGCTTACCAAAGTGGTGGCAATTATTTTCCTTTCAGATTTAGGCTCCCAAGCTTGTTTCCTGAGCTTTTTTGCTAATATGATAAAGGACATTGGCAGGTGTAAGAAATTTGTCTGCTTGCTCTCACTTTCTCAGATCAGTGCTTGGTGGCAATAACAAAACAGTGCTCACCTTTTGAACACCTGGTCGTTAACCTTCAGGTAGCTTCTCTACGCTCTAAACTTGGTTACTCACCAAGGAGATCTGGACTGCACCACCCCACTGTCTTCTGCATGTAACCCCACCCACTCATTTTGCCTTTCTCTTCTTCCCCTTGGATGGCCAGGGCTAAAGCTTTACTTAACCCACACTCCCGGGCCATTGATCCCATGCATAACAACTTAGTCCTTTGGTGAAAGTGACAAAACTCTTCATATTTCTCTACCCTTTAATATATATATACTAAAATTAATATTTATTAAATTAATATTTAGTGAGCACCTTCTTTGTGCATGGATATGGAGATGAGTAAAACAGTCTCTGATCTTAAGGAGATTTATTTATTTTTTTATATGTTTTTTTAATTTCTAAAGAAGCTTTAGGTTACATAAAAATATAAGGGATTCCCAAATGCCCCACTCCCTCCCCTTCCCACACTTTCCCACGTTAACAACATCCTTCATTAGTGTGGTACATTTGTTACAATTGATGAACCCATATTGAAGCATCGCTACTAACCATGGATTATAGTTTGCATTATAGTTTACACTCTGTCCAGCAGAATTTGTAGGTTATGACAAAATATACAATGGCCTGTATCCGTCACTGCAATGTCATGCAGGACAAATCCAATGTCCCCAAAATGCCCCCATATTACACCTATTCTCTCCTCTCCCTCCCCTCAGAACCTCTGGTGGCCACTGCCTCCACATCAACGGTAAGAGTTCTTTTAAGGAGATGTAAGATCTGGTAGTAGACAGATACCTAGTCAGAACATAAATGTTCACGTAATTGACAAACATCCGGTGAGCACTTCCCCCGCGAAGCGCTGTACCTGGCGTTTGGGTTGTGAGAATGAGACAGACACGGTGCCTGTCTTCAGGGAACCCACGGCCCAGAGAGGAAGAAAGACAACTGGACAAGCAAAGGGCCAGTGAGTGATTTGCTGGGGGAAGGTTTGGGGATCCATAGACAGGCTATTAATCTAATCAAGTGGGGGGTAAGAGAGATTCAGAGTGTCTTAAAAGGAGGGCGCTCAAATATACTTGGGGATGGAAGGGTAGAGAGCAGGGGATGCTACAGGGAGAAGCATTTGGAAAACATCCTTGAAAGATCAGGATGCTTTTGATTGGTGAATAGGAACGGGAGGAGAGAAGTTTTGGTGGAGGGAATAGCAAGTGCAAAGGCATGGCTGTGGGAAAGCAGAGTGTACTCAAGAAAGCGACAGCTAGCCATATGGGCTAGTTGGAACATGGGGCAGACACCCAATCATAGAAATAGTACTGTTCAAAGAAATTAAAGAACAAATCGTTGTTTTTTTTTTTAATTTACTTTCAAAAATCTTTTAATTTAAAAACAATTCATTTCTATATAAAAGTTGCCAGATTTTTGTTACTATAAACTTCCATCTACCCTTCTCCTAGATTTTCCAGTTCTTAACATTTGCCACATTGCTTCTGTCTTTCTTAAGTGTATGTAAATGCATATGCATATGCATAATTTGTTGTGTTGTTATCACTGAATCATTTGATTGTAAATTGTGGACATGATGACCCTGGGGTGTATCTCTTAAGATCAAAACATAGGATTGTGCTTGTACTTTTTCGTCTACATTGGAAAGAAAAAGCCTTATTAGCTGCTAACTCGGCCTTCATCACATCCCATTCATCTTGCACTGTCCTCCCCCAAGTTTGCTTTAAGGTGGTGCTGGCTCCACCTGCATCTTTCTGAGCCTTGAAATGAACAGCTGCTGAATAGCCAGGTTGCTTGGGAAAAAAAGACACAAGTTTAAACAACTCCAAAGTCATTCAGTCACTGCTGGGTTGAAGCAGACAGGGCCATCTGTGCTTGCTGCTCATATCTCAGGACCTGAAAGAAAATATTCTATGAGGCTTCAGAGAAAATGACATAAAATTAATCCATTCTGCTGTCACGGATCATAATGAAACTGGAGAGGAGGTACAAAATCAATTCATTCTTATTATAATTTTCAGATTGCCATCTTCCCGTTTGTTCAGATGTAGGTCTGATGGCTCACATTGGTTTTTGGAATACTTAAGGAGCTTTATTGGTTCCTTAATATTGGCTTATCAGTTCCAGTAATTTTACCTCCCAGAGTGAAATTGGCTGCTAACATTTGGAGGAAATCCGTACTGTATTTTTTTTTTTTTTTTTTGGTATGTTTTACTGATCATCACACGCTGAACTGCAGTGAATGTGCTTCTGGCTTATTAGGAAGACAGCTTCGGACACTGGGCGCTTTATCACAAAGCCGTCAGGTATTCCAGTAGCTCTTCTCCAGCAGAGAGAGCCTTTGTCGAGCGTTTATCTATTTTTCTTCCTGCATAATACCTTAGATCTTCTGTTTAGAACAAAACTACCCATTTGGGTACTAGGATAAAAGAGAAAACTCAGATGTGCTATAAGTGGTTCTTTTATTCCTCCTTTGGGGCTGCGTGTACGGGCCTCGTAGAGGGAGATTAGGAAGGAAGACAGGAAAAGGTAGAAAGAAAGGATGGCAGAGTTTGAAGACAATTGTCAGTCTACCCCTATTTTTCTTGTGTTGCAAAGTAATAGCAGGAATATACATCTCTGCTTCTTTTATAAAAGTGTATTAGTTTAAATATAAAAGTAATATATGTTATTTTTACAATAACTGGAAAATATAGAAGAAAATAAAATTGTCCATAATTCTATTAAGATACCTACTAATGGGAAGTGGGTGTGGCTCAATCGATAGAGCCCCTGTTTACCATGTGGGAGGCCCCGGGTTCGCTTCCCGGCGCCTCCTTGTGAGGGCAGGCCGGCCCGCGCGGCGCGGTGGGCTGATGCGGCAAGACCTCGCAGCAAGGGGGAGATAAGCAGACACAGAAAAAAACACACAGCAAATGGACACAGCAAACACAAGCAGCAAGGGGGGGATAAATAAATAAATAAATAAATCTTTAAAAAAAAAAAAAAAGATACCTACTAACAATTTAGTGTTTTCTATCAGTCTTTATTTTGTGAAGTTAAAACAAAGAGTTGAGAACCTCTTAAAATTGTGTAAGATGATATTTTCACTTAATATTACATAAACTCTTGATAAACATCTTTTTTAGAGGTTACATAGTAATTTATCTTGCGGATGTGTCATAATTTATTTTATCCTTTTTAAATTTTGGGCAGCTAGTTTGCTTTCCAGTTGTTGTTTTCTTTTTTTCTATAAAGACTGCAGTGGTGAATATTCTCACGCAAAAAGCTTTTATGTGTATATCAGATAATTTTCCTGGGATGGATTCCAGTAAGTTTAATTGCTGGGTCAAAAGTTAGACATATTTTTAAGGCTATCTATATTTGCCTTCAGAGAGTTTTTCAAAATGCTCTCCTAGAACAATTTATATTCCCACTAGCAGTGTATAAGGATGCTTATCTCATTGAACACTTGCCAGAACTGAATATTACTTTAAAAATATATTTTAATTTGACAGGTTAAAAAATGACATCTTATTTTAAATTACAATTCTTTGCTTACTAGTGAGATAGAATATATTTTCAAGTTTGTTAGCTATTTGTGTGGGTGTGTGTGCGCATGAGTGAATTTTCTGTTAATGTCCACAGCCCTTTTACCTACTAGTCTTAATGTTTTTATATATTATTTGGATGATATCAGGAGCGGCCATCTGCCTGCCATGTTGTACGATTTTCCCAGCTTTGAAAGCCTTTACAGTATTTTTATCCAGTTTTAAAATTGCATGTGGTCAAATTTTCTTCCTTTTCCTTTTAAAAAAATGTATTGCTTTTTTTTAAGCTTAGGCGCCCTCCTTTATCTCGAGATGTGTGAAATAATAGTTTGTATTTCTGTTAAATTTTGTTATGGGTTGGTTCTTTTATATTTACTTTATTCTATCTGTCTTTTATCTGTTTTGTTATGGGTTGGTTCTTTTATATTTACTTTATTCTATCTGTCTTTGTTGTAGTGTATCAGTTTGCCAGAGCTGTTATGACAACTACCACAAAGTGGTTTGGCTTACACAACAAGAACCTATTGGCTTACAGTTTTCAAGCTAGAAGTCCAAGCTCAAGTTGTTGTTAAGGCCATGCTTTCTCCCAGAGTCAGTAGCATTTTGGTGATGGCCGTCCTCTGTCACAAGGTTGTGTCCTTGGTTTTCTCCTGTGGCTTTCCCTGACTTCTGGCTTCTACCGGTTTCTCGCTTTGCTTTATAAGTTCGACAGATTAAGACCTACCCTGATTCAATTTAATCAATAATAACATCTTCCAAAGGTCCTATGTACAAGTGGGTCCACACCCACAGGAATGCTGATTAAAATTTGAACATATCTTTGGTAGTGGTGGTGGTGGGGAGGTGTACATGATTCAATCCTCAACGTGGTATTGATTTTAATTGAGATTCTAAATGAATTTCCTCCCAAATAGTTAACCAGTGGTCCCAGCACTGTTCATTGACCAATCCTACCCTCCCTATCAAAGCTGAGCTCCATTTATCATGTATTAAATTCTAGGTAGAACGGGGTCTGTTTTTGGAATCTTCACTCCATTCTGCTGATCTATTTTTGTGTGTCGGCATTAGTTTTTAAGAACTAAAGCTTTATGAAATGCCCTAATTATGGTCAGAGAATTTCCTAACTCTATATATTTTCTTTATCAAAAAATTTAAAATTATTTATTAAAACAGGATTTTTAGAGTCATTTTACAAAGTTTCAAAGTAATCCTCTTAGTGTTTTGGTTGGAATTATTTAAACCTATACATAAAACCAACTTTCTTCCAGGTTCCAAGTTCATTTCGATTTCATAAGCTCATGTTACGATCAGCACTGCTGATTTTTAAACATCAATGGAAAACACTAAATACTGATTTTCAGATCATGTGGTACATCTGAATCACTCTGATTGGTGAGAACTTGAAATGGAATGTTTTCAAGTTCCCTAGAATTGCAATTATTAATTGGTCATCAATGATAAGCTTGTCTCTGGAACTATCTTGAACAAAATATAAAAACTAGTTGAAGGTAAACCAATTAATGAGTGAGTGAATGTGATTACAGCTGGGCCATGAGAAACAAGAGACCTGGCTTATCAGAGCCCTCTAGGGTAATCTGGGCAGTGTGGAGACTGTTGCTTGCAAATCCCGGATACCAAGTCTGATAATATCAACCGATGGTTTTCCTTCTATGGTATGGAGATAGGAAGCTAAATATTTATTGAATTGTGCTAGGCATTTTGCTAGGTACTTTTCACATGTTGTCTAATAGGAGAAAATAAGGTCAAAAAAGGGGAAGAGATTTGCCCAAATTTTAAGAGGTGGGTCCAGGTACAAATTCAGGTCTCTTGGCTTTAGGACATTTGCCATCTCCTCCCATCCCTATAGCTTGTTCATAGAAAAGTTGAATGCATAGGTTCTTTAAGAAAGACAATCATTTCTTGGGTTCCATTTCAATATATCAGAAACAGCACTAAAAATGTCCACAGTCTTGGGTTGAGGTTAAGGTTAAGATTTTAGAAATAGAGTCCCACGGAGGATTATTACCCCAGCGAAAGACCCACAAGATTCATCTTTTCTCCTGTTATAAAGAAGTAGGTCTACCAAGACTTGGGCCACAAAAGGGTCTGCTGGTGTGTGCAAGAAGACAAGAGGATTC
>JAQZBX010106337.1:0-11055 GCA_029593785.1 Cabassous unicinctus
AAAAAAATTAACACCTCAGCTACAGCCTTTTAGAAATAAAGAGCAAGTCTTTTCGCGGATGACCAGAAACTGAAAAATTAAAGCACTATGAATCTATTGGATGACAAAAATGCATAGTGTTGTATTAACTTGTGGATCACATCGCAGCAGAAGCGATGTGATGACTATGTTTGCTTGGGGGCTGCCTGGGAGAGGGAGGAAGCGCGAGGACAGAGAGCAAGGACAGGGAGGGGTGGACTTCTAGATGGGGGCAGCTAATGAGAAGCCTGGTATTCTCTTAGAGAAGCTCTTCACTAAGCCTGGGTGTTTCACTTGTCTCTTGGAAGCTTTGTGAAAACCGGTGGGAAGCTCAGTGGATTGTTACCGGGAGTGGATCAATTTCAATTTAATGTGGTGCCCTTGTCTCTCTGTCTCTGTCATGTGAGCCAATTAACCTGCAAGCTGGTGGAAATGCAACCAGCAGCTAATTGGGCCATTGTTGGGACTGTTTGCACCCTTTGGGGGCTGAACAGCACCTAGGTACTGTTTGCAAATTGCTGAGATAAGGATCTCAGATGGCTTTTACTCTGATGGATGTCAGTGCTCAGCCCCAAAGAGCTGCCTGGGGTCTCCTGGAAGATCCCATGCCTTACGGAAGAAGGTGAGGCAAAGGAAGAGGGAAATGAAAGACAACCCCCAAATTAAGAAAGGGCAAGTGAGAGGGAGGGAAGAATGGACAGAGGGAGGGATAGAGGGAAGAAGGGAAAGAAAATAAAAAGCTATTAGATGCTGCCTTTGGTGTATGACCTTGATAGCTGGAGACCTGCCCATTCATGGAGAAGAGCTTTCCCCAAAGTCTATGCAGAGGAGGGCTTCTGTCCTGTAAGATGTTAATTAGTGTTTTCCTTTCTTTCTTTTTTTGCTTATATGCTTATTATTATTACTTTTTAAATTGGTGTGTGATGTGGGACAGGGAATGTAAAAATGAGGGAGAGAAGTGCTATGGTTCTATCCATTTGGGAAATGTTTGGTCGCACAGGTTTCTTTGTGCTGTCTTCTCAGAGCCATCAACAAGCTAAAGTGCCTTAAGGGGCTCAAGATGGGCTGTATAGTTTGCAGCCTTTCCTTAAATTATTTTATTGGGAAATTATTTATTCAAGAACCTTCTGAGATAAACATTCTGAGGCATGAACGCTGTGAATTCATGATCTAGACCAATCCCTTGATTCTAGGCCAAAACTAAACCTTTTCCATGCCGGTTCTACCCTCAGCGTTTAATTCGGGCCAAACCCCTGTCATCATCCCTTGGCCTGAGCATACAAGCTACCTGCCAGAGAATGTTCCAGAGCCAGTTCTCATGACACCAATTCATTCATTCATTCGTTCTTTTGTTTGTTTGTTGATGTATTCATTCAAACTCCATCCCTGTTTGCTGTTGTGCCACTGGTTCTTGCTCCAAGCACTTAGCTCTGTCCCCAAACTTTGACACCCTGTCGGACCCCCATCTCTCCAGAGGTAGGGGACACCCTGGTTGCTCTTCTGGCAGACTGGCATTCAGTATTACTGCCTAGTCTTCAATGCATTCTTTGGCTTTGCCTTATCCTCCTGACTCAGTGTTTCCCAAGATCCTCAAGGTCAAGATCATTCTCCAGTGCAGTCTCTGGCCCTGTATAACCTACCTCTTGCTCTTTTTCTCGGCCAGGATAAGCCCAGACCCTCACCTTCACCACCTCCTCCTGAAAGTGTGAGTTTGAGGGCCATCTTTCGCCTCCTCTAGTGTCTCAGCTGCTCTCAGGGTCAGGAAGGTTTCCTTTGTTTCTTCCAACTGACGAGTAAGTTCATTCCTCTTGTTTTTCCTGAAGGGCAGTGGAGAACTAAGAACTGCTCACAACCAAGCCTTTGCTTCTAGCCTTCTTGAAAGGAATGGCATCGTGGCAGAGCAGTATTTTGGAGACATAAAAGACAGCCACCAACCTAGAGCCCTGCAACTTGAGTAATGAGCAGCCAGCTAGGGTAGTTACCAGTGGTTATGTCTAAGTGGTGGGTTATGCATGTTTTTGTTTTTTTTTAACAGTTCTTTGTTCTATGTATTTTTGAAATCCTCCAAACTGGGTACTTTCTGAATTGGAAAAACAATACACACTAATAATGAAACAGCCACCACAGCTTTGATGAACTCCTCGGGGGTAGGGTGGGGCTAGGTAGCTGTAGCAGTAGTTCTAACAGTAGCCAGGGGACCAGTGTCCAGCACTGCTGCCGCTGCAGCCTACGACTCCATATTCCAGCCCGGTCACCAGTCTTGCTCTGGCTTCCGTTGAGAGTCGATGTTTCTAACCTTAGCTGGGCGGCTTGCAATGGCCTCCCATCGAGGGGATTTGTCGGGGTCCAAGGACTTGGTCAGGGAGTATGGCGGGATCAACACAAATCCTTCAGCAATATAGGGGTTCCTTGCTTTGTGCAATAAATGGATTTCTGAAAAAATGGTGAGAAGCACAATTCTAAATAAAAAAACCCATTTAACATGCACCATGGGAGTTTCCTGAATAAAAACCTCCTATTGTGATGTCTTGGGTAAAGTGAATAATCCCTCTCCATTTTATTGTTGGCATAAATCTGGATTTTTGCTTAGAGTGTTTTGGGTTTGCATGAAAACCCAGATGACAGGTGTATTGGGTCATATCCTGGAACTTCTGCTTAGTGTTAATCATCAGTGGCATCATCTCTAATTAGGACAGCCCGGCTGGGGTTTGAGTCCCAGCCCTAACACTAACACCCCCTATGTTGTCTGTACGGCTCCTCCTGCCTGGAATGCTCTCTCCCCGGATATGCATATGGCTCCCTTCCTCCCTTCCTTTGGTAAATGTCACTCATCTTCTTAATGAGGCCTTCCTTATCATCCTATTTAAACTCCCCATTCTTCCATCCCCCACTTCATTGCTTTAGTTCTCTCCATGGCCCTTATCACCAATTGCCAGAAATGTATTTTGCTGATTTTATTGACTATCTCTCACTGGAATGTAAACTCCACGGCTGCCAGGATTTGAGTTTATTTTGTTCACGGCTGTATCCCTGGTGCCTCAGGGAATAGTGCCCCACAAAAAGTCTGTGCCTCAATAAACATTTGTGGAATGAATTGAATGAATGACTTTAGGCATATTATTTAAATTTTCTGAGTGTATATAACATAAATGAGTGAAGTAGGCAACTGTCTCTTGACTGAGTGTGAAAGAGACAGCAGGCATTGCAGGTGCTGTGGCCATTTGCAGAGGGCATGTCCCCTTTGCCCAAGGGAGCAGTCGCTCCTCACCTCCATCCAACTCTTGTTATGAGGGAAACCTGACCCATTAGTGCAGGATTTTAAAGTTGTTTTTTTTTTTCATTTTAGAAAAGCCAGAACATGGAATTAAAAATAAAAAAAGTAAAATTGCTTGATTTTTAAATTTTGGTAACCAAGTCATATTAAAAAAATAAGCACAGTACAAGACAGACAGAGCACATCCTATTGGACAGCCAGGATGTGACCTCTGGACTAGAGAGTCTCCCTCTGAAATTCAGTTCAATTCAATTCAATTCAATTCAATCCATCCCATCCCATCCCATCCCTTTCCATCTTATTTCGACCCATCACATTCTTAAGTTCTATACTTCCATTAAATTATTTCCAGCTTTCTCACTGTAGTGGTAAGCATATACACTAATAAAAAACAAACCAGGTTATTTAACTTAAATGGTAAACACTGGACTATCTTATTTATTTCTCCACCTCTACTGGAAAACCACTGACTGCCTCCTTAACTGCACAGAGGAAAAACGATGCACAATATGGAAAGACTGGCTCAAGGAGCAAGGCAACTGAACACCCATCATGTTATTTTTTGGGTTTATAAAATGTGGATGATTTCCTCCATGCAAGATAGTAACTCCCTGGGCCCTAGCTCTGGATTTATTGGGTGGCTTGAAAGAAGAAAAATTATCTCTTTTCCACTCTGTCACTCCAAAAATTTCATTTTATACAATGCATTTTATGCTCACATAATGATTTCTGCTCCTTGGCTGCTGTTAACAATCCTTAATGCGTGTATTCGATAACTTGTGAAATGTCCCGGTGAGTCCACCGGGATCTGTAAAGGACTGCGAGGAAGCTATGGCTGAAAGAAAGAGGAAAATGTCCAAGAAATGGAATTGCTCTGATGACCAGCACCACCATGATGGATGACCATCTTTTGCCGATTATATGGGTTGTAATTGGACCCTTTCCTGTTGCAGACCAAGTTCTTTTATGACTGTGATATGATATGTGATATGGAAATGTGGGCCTTGGGACTACTAGGGAGCTGTACGATGCTGGACAGGGTCAGACAATAAGAGATGAGAGAGAGGGGAGCCAGGAAATGTTGGTATGTGCTAATGCAGAGGTAAAAAGTGTGTTGGGGAAATAGGAGGTGGGAAGGGAGAGATGTGAGACAAGAAAAAGCAGTCATCATGATAGGCAGGGAATTTCTGTGGAGGAGCACAAAGAACCCTGCCTTCTGACCCACAAAGACCTGGGTTTGAATATTGGCTCCATTTCTTACCATATAGTTTATGTGTGCCCATGGGCAAGTTACTCAACCTCTCTGAATCTTAGCTATGAAATGGGGCTAGTAAAGCTTTCCTGCCAGGGTAGATTTAAAAACCAAATGAAATAATGTGTGTGTGGTGCCAGGCACAGCACAGGGACTCAACATGACCAACTCCACCCAAGATTTGGGACCTTAGCAGCCTTATCTGTAAAATGGGTAGCTGGGATTGAAAAGACCAAGGGGGCAAACTCACATGCTGACAGAGTTGATGCAGATAATGTAAATGAATGAATGTAGCCAGTGATTAAATCTACCCAGATTGGAGAACTGGGCCAGTGCTGTCAGCTCTGCTGTGTATTCCTAGGGTCGTCACCATTTTCAGAAGAAGGCCAACTCTGAGATTTAGGTGAAACCTCCTGATTTATAAATGTTGGTGCCAATTCTCTTTTTATTTTAAAAAATATATACTGTTTGGGCCAAAAATGTGGGTACAGGCCAAACAAAACTCAGGTTTTCAGTCTGTGAGCCACCATTTTGCAGCCTCTAAATTGGAAGATTTAGAAGGATTGTAGAAAGATTGTTTATCAGCACCTGAGTAAGTAATTCTGGGTTTAAATGACCACAGAAATTGTAATTTGGACTTAAGACCCTAGCTGGGCTTGGAACTTAACAGAAAATCCAGCAAATCTGGCTGCTCCAAGATCTGGAATTCAGAGGGGGTACATTCTCTGTGCACTAGGGGCAGAAGTGAAAATGCTAGACATACATTAAATAAGTGGTTTTCACCTTCAATGAATTGCATCAGAATCTCCAAGGATGAGCTCAGGCATTGGTATATTTGAAAAGTTCCCCCTAATTTCCCTGGAAAATTCAATGATATAGCCATGATTGAAAACTACTGTAACAAACACTTTCCAAAGGAAATCTGCAACCAAATAGAATAATAGTTTATTTAGAAACATAAATTTTTTGGAAAAAACAAGCAAAAATTTCCCAAGAACTCCTAATTTTGTTTTGTAATCTCATTCCTCAAATTGGAAAATTATAAAATCATCTGTCCTTCCTCCCCACCTAATTATTTTGTCAACATCTTCATCTGCATAAAAGCATTAGCATACTGTAGCTGTGTGACCAATGATGTACTACTAAAAAAAATTGTTGTTAGAGAATTGCATTTATATTTGCTAATAATTTTTAACTGTGAAGACTTTAAGTGCCTTGTGTGGTAGAGTAAACTTGGTCAAACATTATTTGCAGCTCCTCCCATCAAGAGGTGATCTTTGAAGCTGGACTGGCCTTGTGACTCTGCTTTGGCCAGTAGAATATGGTAGAAGACATGTGTGACTTCTGAGCTCAGGCTTTGATAGACTTTGCAGCTCCCATTTTTGCCCTCTTGGAACCCAGATTCCATGTGAAGAAGCTCTGAGCTATCCTCCTGGAGAGGTACAGAAGAGAACCCATTTGCTCTTACTGATAGCCCAGATCACCTGTTAGACATGTGAGCAAGGCTTTCCAGGACCAGCCAGCCTCCAACTGACCTGCCAATAGGCTGCAAATGCAAAGCAAGCCCAACTGACACCATGTGGAGCAGACATGAGCTGTCCCAGATGAGTGCAGGCCAAATTAATGACCTTTCGAACTGGGGGCAAATAAGTAGTTGTTGCTTTAAGCTACGAAGTGTTGGTGTTGTTTTGTTACACAGCAATAGATAACTGATACAGCGTGGTTATTGTTTTGACTTCTTGTTTAGCCATGGGGAAGTTTTCAGTGAGTTGGGCAAATATTCATTGTTTTCTGAGAGACTGAGAAGTTGGTGAAAGATTTAAAAAGCATTACCTAATGCTTTTTTTATGCTTTGAGCAATGAGAAGGCATCTGAAAGAGGGAAAGGGGACTCTGGGGTCTGGAGAGGCTTTGGGTTCTATGGGTAGAATTAGGTAAGATGCTTTCAGCTATAAATACAAGAATATGCAAGTAAAAGTTTTCTGGGTAAATGTGGACATCTATTATCTCATTTAAGAAATCTGGAAGTAAGTGAACACAGGGTCAATACAGTAGCCCAACTTCCCAGGTTCTATCTCGTTTTCTGCCCTGCCATCCACAGTGAGTTGACATTGTTCTCCTTCATGGTCTCAAGATGGCAGCTGCAGCAACTTTATCTTATAATAACAGCCCTAAAAGTAAGGGAAGGTGGTAGGGAAGAAGGCCTCTTCCTGTGTGGCTCTTTTTATGAGGGAACTAATTTTTTTCCCAGGAGTTTCTCAGCAGTCTTTCTCTTAGGTTTCATTGGCCAAAATAGGATTGCTTGGCCACCCTGCAAGGAGGCTGGAAAGGCAGCTGTCTGGTGTTTTTAGTCTCTCTTGTGAGCGATGGACTCTGTCTGCAGGAAAGAAGAGAAAGGATGGCTACTGGGGAAGCAACAAATAGAAGTGGCACTAGCCTTTCCCCTCCCCAGAGGACACGTGGAGAGATAGGGTTGAGAGCCTGAGAATCCTGTTGTTGTGCCATCAAGCCAAAGGACTCTTTGGGCTACATAAACATGATATTTAGAACACATAAATATGTCCCCAAATTATCTGAGATCGTAGGTCTGTGAAAAGGGGGTGGGGGTGGGGCGGAGAGAATGAGAGAATATTATAATGTTTCCCCTAAGACTTCAAGTTGTAGCTATTTCATAGTTATTTGCCTTTTGTATGAAGTGCTTATTCTGAAATTTCTCTTGCCATGTCACAGAAACTTTTGCTCTTGTGGTAAATTAGCTATGGGAATTTGATGAACTGGCTGACTGCATTAGTTGCATAGGGAATGGTCGCAGCCTGAAGTGGAGACTTCCCCTTACTCCTTTGTCTTGGTGGCAGAAACAGTAAGAGACAAAGGAAGCCTTCTGCGTGGGATGCTTTGGGAGGTTGGGTCAAAATCAACATGGTGGCTGAAAGTGATCTGTTTGCCACATCCTTCAAAGCAATGTGCTGCTTAAGCTTGCCTGATAGTGGGGAGACAGGTAATTGGTACATTCCCCATTCTGCACCAGAGAGTGTGAAACTAAGGATCCCTGTGATATTAGCAGCCAACTAAGATCTGATTGGAAACAGTAAAATTAACCAGTTTGACCTTTCTGTGGCCAGTCTAACAGCTAGCTTTAAAAAATACTCTTTTCTTAAAATTTAAAAGATATGGACTAGTAAGAACTGAAAGAATAACTTATAATCCTAGTTCTCAGAGACAACTGTCCTTCCATTTTGGTGCATATTCTTCCTATCTTTTTGGGAAAATATATTTTACAAAAATGGAATCACACTGAACATACTGTCCTATAACCAGCTTTTTAAATTAAACAATATCTTATGAATCTTTTTCCATGTCATTTAACTATTCTTTAAAAAGATTTTTTTTTTTTAGTTCAAAGAGCATATTTTATTCAAAATTCTATTTCCCATCAATATAATCTTAGGGTGTGATAACAAAGCAGAGACCAGAGAGGTAAAACTTATTCTCTATGAAGTAATATGGTTTAGGTACCCTCAACTAGCATTGGCTCTAATAGACACCTGACCATTTTATCTGTTGCTAAAGGGGTTTCAGGTACCCCACTCAAAAACAAAAGTCATTATTTTTGGTCAACTATCCATAACATACAATTGGCTTATAGTTTATTATCTTCTGCAGTAGGTTAACTCAGTTAGTTTATTTATATATATATGTGTTATATATATGTTAATTTTATATATATATATATATATATGAAACATTGTGAATTTACAAAACAATCATGTACAGGTGTGAGATTCCCATACAACATCCCTCCACCAACACACTACATGTTGTGGAACATTTGTTACAGATTATGAGATAATATCATCAGACTATTACCACTAACTATGATCTATAGTGTTCATTTGGTATGTTTTTTCCATACCCCCCGATTATAATACAGTGCATCTTTGGCATTGATGCGAGAATATCACAGTATTGCTGTTAACTATAGTCCATAGGTTACATTAATTGTATTTTCCCCATGCTTCTCCATATTCTTGCCACCTTGCAATAGTGATGTTCATTTGTTCTAGTTCATAGAAGGACATTCTTGTATTTGTACTATTAACCACAATTCTCATCCACCTCTGTGTTCACTATGTTGTTCAGTCCCTAGATCATTCTCTAGCTTTCTTTCAATTGACATTTACATCCCTAGACTACCCTTTTCAGCCACAATCCCATTTATAGACCAGCTGCGTTAGTTCTACTCACTATAATGTTTCAACAGGATTTTTATCATGGTTATGCCATAATGTTAGACATTTATATTATTTCCATTTTTTTTTTCTATTCTAACTGATGTTATGATGGGTAGCCTTAGGGCTAAATATTTGGGTACATGGATGATCATATTTTAGATGAAATTCCTTGAAGTGAAGTCAGTGGATAGCCAATAAATTGCTGTCTATTGCTGGCATAGAAGTGCAGGGAAGCAGTGTGTACAGCTCTTGGTCAAATGCTGATCATTCAGGGGCATTTGTTATAGAGTATTCATTGAGGATCCTGGGGACAATATGACTGCATGGAATCCTTCAATGAGATTAGTTAGAGCTAACTCACTGACTTAGGGCTATGTATGTTCTTTCTTTAAAATTTTTTTTATTAGAGAAGTTGTAGGTTTACAGAAAAATCATGCAGAAAATACAGTGTTCCTGTATCCCCCATACCCATTATTGGCACCTTGCATTAGTGTGGATGTTTTGTAATTAGTGTGAGTGTAATTATCAGCACTAAGTTGCATATTTGAATGTGGTTAAAAGGGGGATATGTTAGGTCATACATACATTACTAGAATACAAATTAAAAAAAAACACATAAGACTGTACAACACAGGGAACCCTAATGTAAACTATGGACTATAATTAATAGTACAATTGTAATAATATTCTTTCATCAGTTGTAACAAAGGTAACACACTAATGTTCTGTATGTTCTTAATGTAAATTCTGCTAAATTAATTTCTGCTTAGTGATAGATGCCTGCTTGACCTTAACTTTGGACTGTGCTGACTAGTAGAACAAAAGTCATATTATGGAGTCAAATATAGATTTTTTCCCCTGATAGTCTCAGATTTATGGCTGGAAGCAGAAAGAAAGAAAAGCCACCCCTTACAGGAGCCAAAGGTCGGAAGATTTAGTGCTCAGAAGGACGACTCGGTCACGTTTTTGGTCACAAGCCTAACCTCTGTTTTGTGATTTCAGTATGATAATCTAGGGTCCATGAATTTAAGAGTTCAGTAATTCAATTATATAAAGTAGAAACTCAGTCAAGGTGAGGGTGGATTCTCGTCCTAATTATTACCTATCTCACTTGTTGGAAGGTTTTTCCTTGGGGTATTCCCAACTTTAACCATGGTTTCCTTTTTATGCCCCTTTTACTCTGCCATGTATGTGTTCTAGTGTCATATATAATTTAGTAAGAGATGTGTGGTCACCCCCATTGGGACATTTGATAGAAATGGATAAAATTAAATTAATAATTAGCCTGGTTCTCTGCCTGAGCAGAGGGATGGGCATGGAGAGTTAAGAGTAACTTCTAAATTTATCTTTATATATTTTAAAAGAGCACTTTTCTCCTCCCCGTCACCTTTTTGAGTTCCCAGGAGGATTAACAGTAGCATGAGGTAACGAGAGGAGTATGGACTCTGAAGCCAGACAGACCCCGCCGTAAGTCCTGCTGCTTTAGTTTATCAGAGCTGTTACCACAAATGCCACACACTGGTTAGCTTAATGACAGGAATCTTTTGGCTCACCGTTTGGGAGGCTAGAAGTCCAAAATTAAGGTGTCGGCAATGCCGTGCTTTCTCCCCGAAGTCCGTAGGGCTCTGGAGCTGGCTTGCCGCAATCCTTGGGGTTCCTTGGCTTGAGTTTCTGCCGCCTGTCACAGGGCCATCTCTCCTTCTGTGGCTTTCTCTGACTGGCTGCATCCAAATTTCTTTTGCTTATAAAGGACTCCGGTCTTAAGGTTTAAGGCCCACCCTTATTCATTGAGTCACACTTTATTATATAGGGTTTTAGAAGATCCTTTTCATAAAGGAGTCTGTTCCTTAACTGATAATACATCTTCAAAGGGTCCTATTTGCAATTGGGTTCACGCCCATAGGATGATTAAGAACATGTGCCTTGTTGGGTTGGCCATTTAGTTCCTGAGTCACATGAAATGGGGTTCCACTAGAGTCACATGAAATGGGGAAAGGGTACTTACTCAACACCAAGGGGGGGGAAGGGGCAATTAATCATTAGAGGCAGGAGTGTTGGCTTCAACCACGCAAACCCAGATTACCACTGCTCAGTTCTTGTGAAGTTTCCAGATTCTGTACTCAAAGTACTTGGTGTATACTATATGCTCAATAAACAGTAGCTCTGTGGTTATTATTGTCAGAACTTAAGCCCAAAATAACACAGTTAAGCTCCAAATTACTCAATGAGTTAGTATGAGATCAAGGATAAGAATGGACAACCCACGCCCGCCCCCCCCCC
>JAQZBX010106338.1:0-10766 GCA_029593785.1 Cabassous unicinctus
TTAGGTCTTTAATTTTAGCTCTTTCTTCTTTTTTAATATATGAATTTATGGGTATGAAGTTCCCTCTCAGGACTGCTTTCACTGCATCCCATAGGTTTTGATATGTTGTGCTGTCATTTTCATTAGTTTCAAAGTAGTTGGTGATTTCTTTTGAGATTTCCTCCTTGACCCACTGTTTGTCTAAGAGTGTGTTGTTTAACTTCCATATCCTTGTGCCTAACCTGTTTCTCTGGCCCTTAGTGATTTTTAATTTCATTGCATTGTGGTCAGAGAAATTACTTTCTATAATCTCAATCTTTCTGAATTCATTGAGAGCTGTTCTGTGGTCCAGCATGTGGTCTATTTTGGAGTATGTTCCATGTGCACTCGAGAAGAATGTAAATCCTACTGTATATGGGTGTAGTTGTCTGTATATGTCTATTAAGTCCCGGTCCTCTAATGTACTGCTGAGAGCCTTTGTTTCTTCAGTGATTCTCTGTCTAGATGTTCTGTCTAATGATGATAATGGTGTGTTAAAGTCCCCTGCTGCAATTGTAGAGGCATTTATTTCTCCACTTAGTTTTTCCAGGGTTTGCTTCATGTATTTTGAGGCACCCCGATTAGGTGCATAAATGTTTATGGTTGTTCTCTCTTCTTGAGATATTACCCCTTTTACTAATATATAGTGTCCATCTTTGTCTGTTATGATAGTTTTGCATTTAAAGTCTATTTTGTCTGCTATTAGAATAGCTACTCCTGCCCTTTTTTGGCTATTGTTAGCATGTAAAATGATTTTCCAGCCATTCCCTTTAAGCCTCCTTGAATCCCTGGGTCGGAGGTGAGTTTCTTGTAGACAGCATATAGATGGATCATATTTTCTTTCCCATTCTGCCAATCTGTGTCTCTTGATAGGTGAATTTAGTCCATTAACATTCAGTGTTATTACTCATAATGAATTTCTTACTTCAGCCATTTTTCTTTGGATAAATGTATGTCATATGTTGTTTTATTTTTATTTTTTGTCTTGTTAGTTGCTTTTAAACTCTCCTCCAACTCTCTCTCCCTTGTTTTTTCCTTTCAACTTATAGAACTTCCTTTAGTGTTTCTTGAAGTGCAGGTTTCTTGTGACATACTCTCTTAATTTCTGTTTATCTGTGAATATTTTAAACTCTCCATCATTTTTGAATGCCAGTTTTGCTAGGTAGAGAATTCATGGCTGGAAGTTTTTTTCTTCTAGTATTTTGACTATGTCATACCACCATTTTCTTGCCTCCATGGTTTCAGCTGAGAAATCAGCACTTAATCTTATTTTGCTTCCCTTGTATTTGATGGTTCTCTTTTCTTTTGCTGCCTTGAGTAATATCTCTTTGTCTTGAGCATTGGACATTTTGACAAGTATATGTCTTGGAGTTAGCCTCTTGGGATTTATACTGTTTGGGGTGCGCTTTGCTTCCTGGATCTGCACATCCATCTCTCTCAATAAGGATAGGAAGTTTTCAGCCATTATTTCCTTCAATACTTCATCTGTTCCCTTTCCCTTCTCTTCTCCTTCTGGGATGCCCATAATGCATATGTTTGAGCATTTTGTGTTGTCAGTTAATTCCCTGAGTCCCTGCTGCATTTCTTCTATCCTTCTGTCTATTTATTCTACTATCTGTTTGATTTCAGATGTATTGCCTTCCACATCACTAATTCTTTCTTCTGCCTGTTCAAATCTGCTGCTATGTGAATCCAGTGTCTTTTTTATTTCTTGGATTGTGTCATTGGTCACCATCATATCCATTATCTTTTGGGGAATGTTTACAATTTCTTCACTATGTTCTCCAAGTGTCTTCTTTATATTCTTAATATCTTCCTTCACTTCTTTAAGTTGGTCCATGATATTTGTTTGGAAAGCTTTGATTAGTTGTTCAATGATCTGCTTCAGTTCCTTGTCTTTAGTTTGCTCATTGGATTGGTCCATGTTTTCCTGTTTCTCAGTGTGGTTTGTAATATTTTTTGCCCTCTAGTCATCATTTTATCTTGATGGATTTATTCAGTTGATTAGCTTCTCTCTCTGCTCTAGTGTTTTATTTAGCTGGTGGTTCTGCGTGTGTGTAAAGTTTTCTCTTTGATACTTTTTCTTCTTATTTTATTTCCTTGCTTCTTTCTATGTTCCCTTGAAGGCAAAAGATTAGGTCTGGAGGAATTGAAAGATGTGAGAAAGGAAGAAGGAAAATAGTAATATTGATAAAAGTTAGAAGAGCAGCCAAATAAGACTTAATGAAGTGATTATTTAACTCAAGTAGGCAGTGTAGAGTAATACGAAAGTAAGTGGAGTACTTACAATGGACTGGGAAACCAAATAGAGGAATATACATATAATGATTTAGAAGGCTAGAATTATGAGGAGGGAGAGAAAGAGTTAAGAAAGGGCTGAAAGGAAAGAGTTAATATTAATAAAGAAAGAAAAAAACAAAATAGAGGGAATAGAAATTGACACCCTTGAGTTGTGGGCGTATGGAAAAAATGTGATATTTAATAGCCACAACAGAAAGCAGAGGGCAGAAAGTTGAGGGAGGGATAATAGATAGTTTGGAATACAAAATCAATATACAGAGAGAATGGGAAATTACTGAAAAAGAAGCACAGTAAAGAAGAGAGAAGCTAGGAGCACCTAATTTTTAAAAAATGAAAGAAAGAAGAAACAGGGGAGGAAAGAGGAAAGAAAAGCAAGAGGCAACAAACAAACAGAGAAAAAGCAAGCAACCTCACTGGCAAGCAGTCAAACAAAGCTAAGGGGGATCAATATTCCCTGGGGTCCTGTGGATCCTCTCAGCCTGCTTGTTTTTATCAAACAATTTCCCCATAGGGTTTTTATATACAGGTCCTGAAGAAACTTTTGGCTATTAAACTAAATTAAAAAGAATTTATTTTTCATTTATTAAAGGGACCATTTCATTTATTTGTTTATTTATTTGGCATAATACAGGACCAAAAATAAGTCCTTCTCTAGACCACCCCCCTCATGGAGGAGGCCCTAACTGGGCTCATGGAAACTAATCAAGCACTTCCGAATTTCTGGATTCCCCAGGGATGTGAAAGTCTGATGTTTGTCAGTGTAGAATGCTAAAAACAGCAGACTTCGCCCTTCTGGATCAGAGCTCCTGTGTCATCGGACTGCAGGTAAATAAGGTTTACTCTGCAGATTCACCTCTCCCCTCAGCCTGGCGCTGCTTCATGCTGGATTATCTGCTCCTCAAAGTTATTAAGGGTTCCAGGCAGCCAGATCGACAGCTACAATATCCCCTCTCTGCTTTTTGTCAGAACTCTCCCTCTCTTCGAGATTGCCCCTCTTCCTAGCTCTGCAGGGCCAGGGCTTATCCCTGGGCTGCTAGTCTAATCAACTCCCTCAGAAGATTAACCCCTCCCCTCCTCTGGGTGCCGATTCACTGCAGCTGTTTTGTTCATCTAAGTTGCGGGGGGCTTCAGGAAGCTAAATCCCCAGAAAATAAAGCTCTCTTACCAGAGCTCCCCCCTCAGAAAATGCCCCCTCCCACCGGGTCAGGTCACCCAATTACCGGACGGATGAGAGTCGCACTTCCAACTGTCTAACTTCTTTAAAAATAAAGATAAAAATATTTATAAAATAATAATAGGAATTTAAATTTTGTCTTAATTTATCAGAGCAGCTATCACAAATACCACCAACTGGTTTTGGCTTAACAACAGGAATTTATGGGCCCACATGTATCATGCTAGAAGTCCCAAATCAAGATATCGGCAGAGCTACCAGCTGGAGCTGGGCCAGAGGCTGCACAGTTTTCAGGATATTCAGAGGCAGGTCAGACAGTGCATCACAGACAAGAAATGTCCTCAAACAGCATTTTAATGATTTAAAGGGAATACTTGGGAAGCTCCTGGATGAGTGATTGTTGACCCTTTTGCCAGAAGTGGACACCATTGAGCAGGAGACCATTGAACCACTTGATGATTGCCAGAAGCTCAGTGAGCTTGGCCTTACCACTGCAAAGGACTTAGTTCTAGAAGGTGAGATCACCATATTTGGAGGTGTAGGAGAACAGAATGAGAAACTCTGAAGCTTTACCAAAAAGTCCTCTCATATTCAGTTGGACAGCTTAAAAGAAGTGTTCTTACTGGTTGATGTGCCTTGTTTATCTTCTGAATTGTATGACTCAATTATTAACATAGTTAAAGATCTCATTTTTAACCATGAAAGGGTAACATCTCACCCACCAGGACAGTTAGAATAACTAATAGAGAAACCAGGAGGAATCACAGTGGATGGTGTCAAGGTGATGACGATATTGCAGCCCAAGATTGCAGGCTCCATTTCTGTAAATGTACTTAAAATCATTTTGAGGATGTATAAATAGGCTCTGAAACTTAATTCATAGTATTGCACATAGACCCCAATGTTGATTATCAGTTCAGAGTCTATGCACAAGTAGAATTACTTAGAGTGTCCCCCAGATATGTCACTTCACATTGGTACCTCATGAATGGACAGCTGGCTTTGAGGGATACAGATGAGCATTCTAAGAAATATAACACTCCAGAATGAACTAAATCAAAAGATGTTCTCCACTATAGCATTCCAATTTATTTTTGTGGGCAGACATTAACATTCAGAGTTGAAACTTTAGGACAACCAGACAGAAGAAACACTATAGGAGTGTGTGCAGAAAAGCAGTGTGGATATGACTCTTTGCAGTAGGATCAAGCAGTGTGCATTAGTACTAATAGTGCAGTTTTTGTCAGTGGAAAATAAAATCATTTGCCTGCAGATACTTTTGGATCCACTGTCACATTTGACATGAAGCTGTGACTCTAGGAATCAACAATGAAGGCAGAAACTTCAAGCTTGGAATAACTATTAATACAAATAATAGAGAAGTGGTTTTTGTTTGGTAACTTGATCAATCCTGTAGTTCTTTTTACTTTGGTTGTTGATTTTTTTATCCTGATGAAAAGTGTTAGTCTGTAAGATTTTGGGATAATTGGCTTTGGTTTGCAGGGTTTTAACATAGCTGTTCTTAGTTTAGTTGTAATTGATAAAAATAGTTGGATTCATCTCTCAGACAACAGGAAATGAAAAGTGTTTACTGAATTCATTGTGGAATATTTTAGCAATAAGATATTTGAATTTTGTAGACAAAACCATAATGCAGCCAACTTTATGTTTAATGTATTGTCAATTGAAATACCACATCATAATAAGCATCAAATTGTTTTAAAAGTGGTTAATATAATAGAAAATGTTAATATATTATTTTATTAAATCTCCATCTTTTAAGGATACACAACCATGTAAAACTAGAATAATACAATAGAAATAGACCAGATAGAAGGCAGGGTTCTGTAATATGCATTCACTTATGGGCTCTCCACATGAGTATATTGAATATTCTCTCCATGTCAGGTACTTTGTAAGCAGTGTTGTCTTTAATCATATGTTCAATAATATCTAAGTCCCAAAAGTATTATAATGATTGCATTTTAAAAATCCTGACCAAATATCTAAAAAAGCCAAAGTATTTTCTTTTGTTTTCTTTGTATTTTGATACAAGATAGGCTAGGGAATTTTTACAGGGTAAAACTATTTATGGAAGTAGCAACCACAGCACTGTTAGCCATTTCACAGATATGTAATATGTGCATGTGCATATTCAGCCTCAGTGATATGCTTGTGCCATTTGGAGCATATGACCTGCAGTTTAATGTCAGTTTGATAATTAATGTCAGTTTGATAATTTTTAGGGGACCAAATCAATATAGTGTAAATATTTGACCTATTTTTTGAAAACTTAAATTGAGTAATAAATATTTGACAAACTTAATAGGTAAAAATGATGGTCTTAACTTACTATATCAGCTTACAGATTTTTTTAAAGGAGGTACTAGGGATTGAACCCAAGACCTCATAAATGGGAAGTAGGCACTCAACCACTGAGCTACATCTTCTCCCCAAAATACAGATATCTAATGTGACTTTTTTTGTAATTTTTACCAGTATAAAAGTGTTTAGAAAAGCAAGTTTGTGATTTTTGCAAAAGAATTTATTTGGTGATTCAAATTCCCTGTGGATAATTTGGTGATTCAAATTCCCTGTGGATAATTCCCTTACATTTTATGCTAAGTTTGGTTAGTGGTTGCTAAAATGATGTGCAAGAATGTAGATGCCTTGTCCAGCTGTCTGAAGCAAAAACAAAAACAAAAACTAAAAGTCATATATATGTTTTTTTCATGAGATTTTATGAATCCAATTTTAATATTTTTCTATATTTACCACACACCATTCAATAGAAAGGGAAAGAGGCTTCTTGTGGCTCATCATTTTAATTCAAACTTTACTGTAAGATATGAAAGGATAACTTGCCCTTTCTTATATTCTACATATTTGATACCAAGCATAGCGCCTGACATAAAAGATGTGCACAATAAATGTTGGGTGGAATGAAATATATGTATATAGATAGATGGATAGTCTAATAAAAAATCCCCAAAATATATGATGCAACATTAACATAATTGAAGAGAGAAATAGACAATTCTATAATAATAGTAGGAAACTTCAATATGCATTTCAATAGTTTCAATATGTTGAATTGCTACCCAATCAGCAGGCACATTTATAGACTAGAAGTGAGTTCACCAGTGAAAACCTGTCTAAATCAGGTGACTCAGATGCTTTTGCTGATATTAGCAGAGCTGTCCAGTTAGTCCAACAATTAAAAACATTAAAATCCTCAGATAGCAAAGCACTAAAATTTTATGTCTGTTTTTGTAATGCAGCTATAGAAAGCTATTTCTGAACTGTGCAGTTTTTAATTTTCATTTTTTGTTGTCTTAATATATGAAGAGTAAATAAAACATATATTAACAAATATAATCTAGCCAAACCATATTTGCCATTTATAATGTATTATTGAATGACTAAGTGTTGAATTGCTCTTAGTTTATTGTATTTCACAGTGAAGTATTGTCATTCATTTCAAGATATAAATTTTTAGGATATCACTATAAACCCATTCTGAATGATTTCAAAACAATGGAATATTTCCCTTAGCAACTACATGGTCATGTGTACTAGCTCAGAAATCATTACATGCAAAAGCCTGAGTCTAGAAGCAATTTAAATGCCATGAGATTTAATTAAGTGTTACTTGTGATTTTACAGATAATTTACAAAACTTTAAGCAGATATTGAGTAGATCAATCAACTGGGAGTTTGTTTAGACAAATGTATTGCTTTGCTTTTTGACATTGGAATTTGAATAATTAAAACTACTAGAACACTTGGATATTTCTCCACATTACACTTGAGATGAGTAAGTAAATTTTTACTAACTTTATCTGTTGTGACAGCATAATTTTTTGGTGATTAATTTCTGGATGGTCTCCTTCACATCTTTGTTCCTGAGGCTGTAGATCAGAGGGTTCAACATGGAGATGACCACTGTGTAAAAGGCAGAAGTCACCTTGACCATAAGCCACCAGCTTTTGGAGTTAGGAACACAGTAGAGAAAAAGGATGATTCCATGGAAGATGGTAATGGCAGTTAGGTGTGAGGCACACATGGAAAAGGCTTTGTTGTGCCCCCTAGTTGAGGTCATCTCCATGATAGTGATAAAAATGAAAACATAGGAAGTAAAAATGATCATCAGGTTGCTTATTTCATTGAATGTGCCTAACACTAAAATGATCATCTGGCTAATGTAGGAGTCAGAGCAGGACACAGCAACAATTGCAGGATGCTCATAGACAACATTATTTATGATATTTTTTCTTCTGAAAGATAAGTCCAATAGAAAGCAGGTAAGTATTAGGGAACACACTATACTTCAACAGTATGAGAAAGGGACCAACAAGCAACATAACTTCCAGGGCATTGCAACCATGTAGAGCAGAGGGTTAAAAACTGCCACAAGCTGGTCATATGCCATCACTGCCAACATGAATGTTTCCATCACTGCACATAGGCATTTAAAGAACTGCTCAGTGCACACTGTGAAAGAGATGGTTATGTCTTCCACAACCAAATTTTCTAAGAGTTTGGATGTAACTACCATGGAGGAAAAGAAATCAAGATAGCAGTGTTGGCTGAGGAAAAGTACATAGGGGTGTGGAGTTTAGGATTGATCCTGATGATGACAATCATGCTGAGGTTCACCACTACAGTAGCTGTGTAGATGGTCAGGAAAATCAGGAATAGGGGTACCTGGAGGTCCAGGTATTCTCAGAAACCCAAGAGGATGAATGTGGCTCCAGAACTCTGATTTCCTTGGTTACTGTGGACAAAATAAGAAAATTGATCCAGCTTAGTAAAACTTAAATGAGCAGGATAAAATGAGGAAATTTGAAAGGCTTATTCAGTCTCCATAAATAATGTTGTGGCTAACACTTGTTTGGTTCTGTAGCATTATTTCAAAAGCTAGAACTTATTAATATCACAAGATTACAGTGAGTACAATTTATGGAGATAAACATTATGAGCAGAATCTACTACATTTCAAATAATCAGACTCATTATCACCAGAGGCATGTAGCTTCCACAGAACAGCCAATCTGGCTCTTACATTAATCTGAGTTTAGTAAAATAATACTTGTATTTGAAGAAATATACACCAAGAATAAGCCTACCTCACCTCTTAAGAGAATTAATTAGAACTTCTAACAGAGAATTAATTAGAACTTCTAAATAAATTTTTAAATATTAACTACCCAGCAAAATGGTCCAATTACAATTTTCTTGGTTGTTCTATTTTCCTTTTCAGTTCTATCTTCATGGCTAGTAACTCAATACTCTTAATATAATCTAGAGCTAGTCTAAAGAAGAAAACTGAACTGATCCACTCATGTTATACTAATTTCAAAAATTTAAAAAATTCATTCTCCATTCAATAACACATCATTCATGAACAGGTGCTCACACCAAAATATGATTATGATGGCAGTGATAAAAATAGTTGAGGCAATAGTGAAACCAAAAGCTCTTATTTTTCTTAAAGTGGCAAATTAAGGTGGGTAAGTGACAAACAGTAAGAACCCTAGGAGTACTGGACATGATGTATAAATTTCAGGCTGCAGCAAAAATACATTCTGCTATTCTGAATCAAGTTTTAAGCTTTGTCAAGAACAAGTGTCAGACTAAAGATCCATCACAAACAGGACCATAACATTCCTGGTGTCACTAGGACAAGAACCTCAGGCATGAGCACTGTGTTCCCATTAACATGTGCAGTTGAATGGGATCATTTCATGCATCTGATGTTCACAATCTTTCTTTTTAATGGGGGTCAAATGTGCACACATGTGGAGTTGGTCCACACCAGAAGTGTGTGAAAGTCCTGGAAGCCACAAGGAGCAGAGGTCAAATGAATGCCAGAATTCTCAGAGAAGACCCCCCTCTAGATTTCAGGAAAAGAACAGAAATGCAAATCCCCAGATTCTTTCTAAACCTGGTAACCCATCAAATATATTCTTTCTTCTGTACTCACAGCCTTGTCCTTATAACTTTGGGATCACAAGAATTACTCTCATCATACCCTTTATATCTATCAGGCTAGTCATTCACTGAAGCCCAGAGATACTTAGATATTCTCCATCACCCATTGATAATCTTAATATGAATCTGTTCCTCACTCTTTCTGACACATCATCTACCTACCTCTTCTCATCCACTGGCATTATTCCACCAAGATGGATGTCATTTGAAAATAAAGGAAGAATTAATACATAACACCTTCATTCCTATCTTCATCAAACAAAGTGGTTTTTTTGGAAGTTTGGCCAATACTTGGACTTGTCTCCTGGAAAGATTATTGGAACTCAAAAATTTCATTCTAAAGTGAAAATGAAACAATAAATGTATCAACTCACCTAATAACAGAAGAAATTGAGTGATTCATTTACTGAAAATTCCTTGGTTAAGATTAATGTACTCCAGAAATGTTCCTGCTTAATATTCAATTAATATAAATAGACCTGAATCTTTGAGCAGGAGTGTGCAGTACATTTCATTGCCTGTTTCAAATAAATGACTTTTTTAACAACCTGTTAAGAAAGCCCGGGGATAGCCAAGAAAAGCAGAACTAAGATTTGAATCTTGGTGTCAAACCATTACAAAAATATACTATTAAGGCTTTGGGGATGTGTACCCTAGAGAACATTATTGAAGTATTCCCTTGGAGGCCACAATTCAAGCAATTAAATAAAATGATGTCCCATGAGCTACCTTGACTGTATATTATTTGTTCTAATGTCCCCTGGAAAGGTAAGAACCATCAACTTTTCTCCATTTCTCTTTTTTTAAAAAACTGAGCCAAACTGAATAAAGAAATGTGGAAGAGAAATTTAAGTATAAATCAACAATCCAGAGATAGTATTATTATTCCTTGTTGTTTTTATTTTTTTCTTATAAAAGTATAGTTATGTTCTATGTATAGCTTAAACAATGTTATATTGTATATTTTCCTTTGTTAATTAGCAATACATAACAAACTTCATTTCCCATTCATAAAATTGGCTTCCTTAATAGAAAAAAAATTGCATTTATCTTCTAAATATGGGCACTGTGCTTTCAAATGTGTATTTTATTATTAAATCTGAAGAGGAAATGGTCTATATGTGTCTTAAGGAAATAAAGGTTTATTGAAAGGATACTATATTTATGAATTCTGGTAACTCTATTCATCATGCAAACAGATTCATATGAAAAATACCTGTGACTACATGCAAGTTTATTCCTAACTGGTACAATGTCCAAAATGCATTTCAGATCATTG
>JAQZBX010106339.1:0-10757 GCA_029593785.1 Cabassous unicinctus
CCCTGATCCCAATCTCTCTTTGGATCGTTCCTGGCACCATCAAACTCCACGTTGTTTTACAATAGTTCATGTCACTATTTGTTATTCTGACTTTTTTTTTTCAATTTAGTGAGTAGTGGTATCTCATGGGGTTCTATTTTGTATTTCCCTCATGTCTAATATTTTGATTTTTTTTTCATATATTCTTTTCTACCCATATATCTTCTTAGCAAGGTACTATTAAGATCATTTGGCCATTTTTTAATTTAAATGTTTGTATTCTAATGCTTGAGTGTCAGGTCTTCTTATTCTGGATATAAGCTCCTAATTAGATACGAAATCTACATATATAGTCTGTAAATCTGCTTGTCTTTTCTGTCTTTTCTGTCTTTAAAGAAATGTTTTTAAATTCATGAGTTTTTATTGTTGATGTTGTTTTAGTGTTCCTTGCCCTCTTGAACTAACTCTTTAAGTATTGCTTGAATCTGCAATCAAGTAAATTTTGTTTCAATTTCCAGTTTGGACTCTGTTTCAGGGCACAGGTTGACATTTTATGTGGTAATGGAGAAAATTTGTGGCTCCCACTGTCTAGACTCATAGGCAACCCTCTCTGCCTAGGGCATTTGTTTTTAACCAAGGGTCCATGTATCCCCAAAGTTGGCTGTGGAAAGATTCCAGGGGATCCATGAGCTTGAATTAATTTTGAATAATTCTAAAATTTAAAGACATGCTGATATTGAGTGTCATGAAACTATCTGCTGCTGCTTCAGAAAAGAGGTCAATGGTTTTCATCTGACTGGCAAAGGGATCTGTGGAACAAAAAAGGTTATGAACCTTGTTCTATGGTGTCACAATTGATCTTGGGGGTGAGTCTGTTCTCACCAGCATGATGTTGACTGGATTGTATATCAATATGTGGCTGATTGGGGCCAGATATGATTTTATATATGCTATTGTCTGGGTGTATTCGTATTCCTGGCAAGGTATTATGGTACCCACACCTACAGTGGGGAAAAGTAAGAGCCAAAGAAACAACCACTAGGCATCACTGTTTGATAAGTATTGCTCCAATTACCAGGGCAGCAGGGAACTGGGTATTTGATATGCAAAAGGTGGAGGTGGGGGCCTCCAGGGAGGGGGCTTTTTGGCCTCTGTAGGGTGGCTGCCTGGACCTGATCAGTGACTGATGTTAGACCCTCTCACATCTTGCTGACAGCTCACCTGGCCCAATCCTTGCTGTTAGTAGAGCCTTGTTTGAGCCATGCTTCCTGGGAACTTGGGTAGTGGAGTTTCCTTGTAAAAAAAAAAAAGTTCCATGACTCTGTGTTAAAGTGGCTTTCCCAGGGCTGGGGATGCACTCCCTGCCTCTTTTTCTAAATGATCAAAGAAATGTTCTCCCCATTGAATCATATCCATCTTTTTTAAGTAAAAATCTAGTTTTATGAATTGTTTGTCTGTGGGCATCTGCCTTGGCTATCAGGCCACTCTGTACAGGCTTGTCTTCCTGGCTTTTAAATGTAAATAGAAGAGGGGCTCTGAGTCTTTAGTGTTACTTATCAAGTAACTCTCTCTTTTTCTTTTTTTCCTGAGGTGAAAGGAGCCATTCAGAACCCATACTACTCTTACCAACCAGTCTACCCCTTCCACCTGTCCTCTTTTTTGTTTTTCACCTGTTGATAACCATTTTTATTTTTCCTTATTCATGGTGACGAAGAACAAAACTGCTTAAATATTTTTGTCCTGGATTTTTTGTGAAAATGTTTTCAGTTCATGTGATTAAATAGGTAGGAGTAATGTTTCAGGAACCTTTGTTAAGTGTGTGATTTACTTTATAGGAAACAACAATTGTCTTCCAAATTGGCTGCACATATTTTTTTTGCATTCACATGACCAATGTATATGAGTTCCTGTTGTTTTTCATTAATGTTACTATTTTGAATTTGCATTTTTTTTCAAACTAGTCTCATAAATGTGTCCTGGTATCTCATGATGCTCCAATATGCATTTCCCTCATGAATAATATGTTGAGCTTTTCTTCATATATTTCTCACCCTTATATCTTCTTAATGAGGTACTTGTGATATCATTTAGCAATTTTTAATTAGGAATGTTTGTATTCTTATGGTTGAGTTTTCAGTGTTCTTATATTCTGGACACAAGCTCTTAATTAGATATGAGATTTACATATATATTATGAAAATCTGTGGCTGTATTTTCTTTCTGTTAACAATGTCTTTAAACAAATGTTTTCCATTTTAATCAAGTCAACTTCATCCGTTTTTGTTGTTGATGTCATTTGGTGTCCCTTGCCTCTTGAACAAAATCTTTAAAAGTATTATCAAGTAAATTTTTGATTTTCAGTTTCCAATTTGCCCTTCCTTTCAGGGTCCTGTTTGAATATCCATGTGATAATGGAGAAAATGTGTGTTTCCCACCAAACTGACTCCTAGGAATCCATTTCTGCCTGTCTAGAGTGTCCAATTGATCTTGAGGAATGGGGCCTGTTCTCACCAGTGTGATGGTGGCTGAGTGAAAAGTGATTGTTGGAACACTCATTGTTGAAAAGACCATGTGCTCTACACTGAATTTTCTTAGCACAAGTGGAAAATCTATTGGCCATATATGGAAACCTACAGGGGTCTCTACTCTGAACATGCTTGTAAAGACCTACTAAATGACAAATGATTTCAGAGCTGTAATTCAATCAGTATTTTAGGCAAGGTGTCCATGCTGGTGACCTATGTGGGAATGAGATTTAGACCCCAATTGCCCTTCCATATAGCTCTGCTTTGGATCTGACTCTGGCTGAGAAAGTTCTGGGCATGCCTGGGAAAGAAGATGGTGAGGGGCAGTGCACAGGATTTATTGTTTTTCATGGATTGACTTGGCTATTTCCTTGCCAAAGCCACATGGTCTTTAATACTGGAGATTTAAATTATATCTTGGTATCAGATGGTTTAGGTCTTCTAAATCTATTTTTTTATTTCAAAGGTTTTTGGCTTTTCTAAGTAAGTTTCATTTCCATATGAATTTTTAAATCTGCTCCTTAGTTTCAGAAAAATCTGCTGGGATCTTTCTTGGGATTGTATTGAATCTATAAATCAATTAGGGTAGAACTGAGACCTTATCAATAGTGTGCTTTGGGGTCCTTTTGCACAGTCTACCTCTCCATTTATTTACTTTTCCTTTCTTTTAGAAAGTTTTTAAAAATATGTGATCAATGATCTTGTTCATCTTTCAGATTCATAGATGCATTTATTTTATATTTTTGATGCTATTGTAAATAGTATTTTTATTTTGATATCATTTCATTGCAGTATATTGCAATGCAATTTATTGTTTTTTATTTTTATTTTGAAATAATAATTATACATTCACAGGAGCTTGCAAAAAGAGTATACAGTTGTGTCCCATACACCCTTTAACCAGTTTCCACTAATAGTAACTTCTGACATGACCCTCCTCCATGCCCCAGGGCTCCAAGTAATTTGGCTGGAGACTTGTACATGCTGCACCCACCTGGGATCCCTATGATGGAGGAGGGGAATACATATTTTCCAGGCCAGTTGCCAGGAACCACTGAGTTGCTGTTTAACCTGGACAGGCAAAGTCAAGGGTGAGAAAGATTCTATCATGCCACATCCCCTGCTGGGACCAACTTTGTAACCTAGGGCCCAAAGGCCAATTTCGTGTTCCTTGAGCAGGTTATCCATTGTGCTAAGCTTTGATATCTCTAGTATCTGGTGGCTTTTGAAAAGTCTGGCTTATTCTTGAGTTGTCAATATTTTCCCATTCCTTTGTCATTTCTTCCATGACCCTTGGCTTTTTGTGCTCTGGGGGTCCCTAGTTTGAAATATTGTGGTTTACCTAGAGATCTTGTTATATGAAGTAATTTATGCCAATGAGATGAGAGGAATTCCCAAATAAGAATTTGATTACTTGGAAAGAATGATCTCTTCAATTACATAACTAAAACAAAAATCTATTTCATTCTTAGGAATTATTATGTCTGAGAGTTAGAGCTGGAATATAACAATTAGAACTTTGTTACAATTAATTTCTATTATATTAGAATTATTATTTCCCTTTGTAAATGTTTGTTACTTTACTATCTTTTTGTCATAGATTATATTAAATCTAACCTAACCTTACACTCTCTTTAAAATTTACCATTTCTTTGAATCTAATTTCTATTTTATTTTATAATTTTACAATAAAGGTACTTTCAACAGCTTAAAAAAAGCCATTCATTATACACTTTGTCCACATGATGTGGTATTTGAATATATCTCAAAAAACTGCTTGTTAAACAAATGAGTATATGTGCAAGGAAAGCCAGAATAACACCTATGCACACCAGTGGAAACAGAATAAGAGGGAAATAATTTCCTTCTTTGTTTGTTGCTTTTTCTTTCTTTATTATTATTAATTTGGAAATAATGAAAAGGTTTAATAATGATTAAAGATATGAAGGTGCAACTCTGTGAATATACCAAACACCAGTTTTTGTACACTTTGGATAAATAGGATGTAGTGTTAATATACATCAAAAAAAAAAAAAAAAGATTTGTTTTAAAAAATAGGGAGGATGCCCAGAAATGTACACCAAAGGTGAAATAAAGACTATAGTTATTAGTAATATTTCAAATATGCTCTTGCCTAGTTTGTTAAATATGGATCACAAGAGTCAAGGTGTTGGTGGAGTTGTGATATATGGGACCCTGTTAAGGTGTTATGGCTCTTTATTTTGTAAGGACACAACTTTTCCTTTACATTTCATGTTTATGTATATTTATGTATGAATCATATCCCTCAGTAAAAAATACATTAAGAGAAAGAGGGTGGTGATGGTCATACATGTAGCTTTGGTATTACTGTTTCTATAGTCAGGACTTACATTTGTTACTCTTTATTGATGGAGGCTGTGATGATGGGTGCATAGAGATGGAGGGCTGTACACACTGCCTGGAGAAAAATTAGGACCTTGATTTCTATGAACCATTCCCATCATACCACCACCCCTGATATCCTGTGAATAATTGAGTAAGTTTTTATCTCCTTGTTCAGCCGATGAGTAGCTTTTCCCTCCTGCATTTGGGCAGGGGCTTTCACATGCCATAGGAGAAATTTTGAAGTTCAGGGGCAGCTTGTCCTCTGAGTTTGTGTGCTTTTTTCTGTGTGTCTCTGTGTTTTCCACTTTCTTTGTAAGTATAACTTTCATTTTACTTCAAATACTTTCTAAAAAAAAGAACATGACATAAGAGAAGTTTTTATATATGAAGTACTTTCATCAGAATCCTTCTATACTCTGGGACAACTCAAAGCATATGGAGACAAATCAGAAATGCTTTCCTTGAAACAAAAGCTAGAGTCGCTATCAATTGTGTAAAGATTTGTGAACTAATTTAAAAAGATCTCCTCTGAATTATCTAATAGAAGTGGGATTATTCAAAAATTAAGGAATCAGATAGAAGTCTTTGGGCTTTCTTATCACTCCTCTCCCAGTTACCTGAGTTAACATTATTTCATTAACTCTTAAGGGAAAAAACTAGTCCAAAAATTTTTGTAAAAAATACATTCCCTATGATCTAATATCATTGAACCCTCTTATTTTGAAAGACTGTACTTGTGAAAAGGGCTAACTTTCATTTCCAAAAAGCATTGACTGTATATTTTGAAAAATGCTTTCACTCAGCTAATAATTTATTGAAAACAATAGATTTTTAACCCTTATTTTAAAAGGGTTACACCAGTCATTTTAGAAATGGATTTTCTCTTTAAAATACACTAAATAAGCTTGAGAGAATATCATCCTAATCTTACTAATAACTAGAGTCCACTTGTTCCATTTTGTGTGTTTTCCCTCAACCCACCCTATTATTATTTTTGTCAATATATTGTTCTTAAAAGAACTAGCAAAACAATCATGCACTCAGTCAGAATTCCCATAAATCTGTAATCCATCATCACAGCACACCATGGTGGATGATTTTTTACAGATTATGATAAAATATCTTTAAAGTATTACCACCAAACATGGTCCATACCATAATTTTGACTCACTTTCTCCATAATCCACCATCATCACCACATCATGATAATTGTGTGTATTTTGTCTTTTTGATGACTAATGTGTTTCAGTTTTTCCCAATAATCATGAATTTGACTAGCGCTTTCTTCATTTTACTTCTATAATTGAACCAACACCACACTCCACTGCAAAACAGAATTGGGGAGTTTGCAGGTGTACTTCCAGAGACTGGAGCCTTTAGCCTACACATGTGCCAGCTGTGCCTGGAATCTTGGTGGAGCTGCAACTCCTACAATACAGCTCAATGGGCTCACCCAAGTCACCTGGCCAGGAGATGTTGATGGACAATGGCCATCCCAGGAATGGAGAGAGTCTGCAGCTGCAGGCAGGATAATCCCATCCATCTTATCCATGGGATATAAGCCCCCTCTAACTTGGAAGTGGAGTGGACATCACCATCCCAGACTCCACAGGATTGGGTAAGAGCTATGGACTAGAGTGGACTTACTGGTATTCTGTTGTAGACATATTGTAATTCAAGCAATGGAAGAAATTACAACATTGATATGGAGCCAGTGACCACTGGATGCTTTCAGAGCAGAGAGAGGGAAAAGCAGTTGTATTACAAGGCTTTTTTGGGACTTGGGAATTATCCTGAGTGACATTACAATGACAGCTATAGGCCATTTTACATCAGCATATAACATGCAGAACTGTGTGGGAGAAAATGTTGTCTACAATGTGAACTATGGTCCATGCTTAGAGGCAAAGCCCCAGGATGTGTATATCCATTGCAGGTGATATGCCACAATAATGAAAGATGTATATATGGGAGGTTGTTGGAAGTGTGGGAGGTGGGAAACATGGGAATCCCTGTAATTTTTGTGTAACATTTATGTAATCTAAGCAACTTTTAAAATATTAAAAAATAAATTAATAAATTAATTAATTAATTTAAAAAACAGAATTAGAACTTAGTTACTGTTCTCTAGGATTCCTTTCTTTTCTCTATCATTCTTGTCTGCTTTTTCAGCAGTGCCTTCTTTCCAGATGCTGTCTTTACAAAAGAGCCCTTCCTCCATGCCCCTGGACTCCAAATGATTAGTGTGCAGAATTGTTTGGGCAGCACCCACCATGGATCCCTGTGGTGGAAGATGGGAAAGAAGACAGGCCAGACCAATTGCAAGGAACCACTGGATTGTCATTAACCCTGGTCCAGCAAAATCCAAGGTGGGCATGATTCTATCACGCCAACCTCCACCACTGAGAGCTATTTTGGAACCCAGGGCCCAAAGTTCAATTTCATATTCCTTGAAAAGGTTATCCATTGCAGGAAGCTGGATTGTATCTTGTATCTGATGACTTTATAAGGTTGTCTCATCATTGAATTGTCAATATTTTCTCATTCTTTTGTCATCTCTTCCTCCAGCATTGGCTTCCTGTGCTCTGAGAGTCCCTGATTTGAAATATTGTGGTGTTCCTAGTGATCTTGTTATCTGAAGTAATTTATGCCAATGAGTTATGAGGAATTCGCAAAGAGGAAATATTTTTACTCAGAAAGAATAATCACATCAATGGAAATTGCATAACTAAAATAAAAATTTATTTCATTCTTACAGATTATTATGTCTCAGAGTTCATGCTGGAATAAAATAATTGTAATTTATTTCCATTATATTATAATAATTATTTTCCTTTATAAATGTTTGTTGCCATACTATATCTTTCTTTTTTTTTTTTAAGATTTATTTATTTATTTATTTATTTATTTATCGCCCCCTTGCTGCTTGTGCTTGCTGTGTCCATTTGCTGTGTGACTTCTCCGTGTCTGCTTATCTTCCCCTCACTGTGAGGTCCCACTGCATCAGCCCCTTGTGCCACGCGGACCGGCCTGCCCTCACAAGGAGGCCCTGGGAAGCGAACCCGGGGCCTCACACATGGTAAACAGGGGCTCTATTGGTTGAGCCACACCTGCTTCCTGTTGTGAGGGCTTGCTGCATCAGCCCACTAGGCTGCACAGGCCGGTGTGCCCTCACAAGGAGGCCCTGGGAAGCAAACCCGGGGCCTCCCATATGGCAAACGGGGGCTCTATCGACTGAGCCACTCCCGCTTCCCTACTATATCTTTCTTATCATGGATTATATTAAATCTAACCTAATCTTACACACCTCCTTTAAAATTTACCATTTCTTTCAATTTAATTTTTATTTTATATTATAATTTTACAATAAAGATCTTTTCAACAGCTTAAAAAGTTATTCATTATACAGTTTTTCCATATGATGTGGTATGCAAATATATCTCAATAAAACTGCTCAAAAAAAATTATTGTGCAAGGAAAGCCAGAATAACACCTAAGCATGGCAGTGGAAACAAAAATATTGAGGGGGAATAATTTCCCTGTTTGTTTCTGTGGAATTTCTTTCTTTATTATTATTACTATGGCAATAATGGAAAAGTTTAATAATGATTGAAGAGATGAATGCACACCTCTGTGAATAAACCAGACATGAGGGTTTGTATACTTTGGATAAATAGGATATCATATTAATATGTATTAATAGATTCCTTTTAAAAAATAGGGAGGATGATCAGAAAGGTACACCAAATGTGAGACATGAACTATAGGTATTAGTCATGTTTGAACGACACTCTTTGAGTTTTTAAAAATGAAACACAATAATTCAAGGTCCTGGTGGAGATGTGATATATGGGTTCCCTGTATGGTGTTATGCTTCTTTATTTTGTAAGGTCACAAATTTTACTTGGCACTTCATGTTTATGTATGTTCAAGTATGAATGATATCCATCACTAAAAAATATATTAATAGAAAGAGGGTGGTGAGAGCCATACATGAAGGTTTGGGATTTACCTATTTCTCTAAACTGGTCTTCCTTTTGTTTTTCTTCATTGATGGAGGCTGCAATCATGCGTGTATAGGATAGAGGTCTGTACTCTCTGCCTAGTGGATTAAGTCATTGAGTTTAATGAAACTCCCTCTCCCGATATCATGTCAATATTCCAGTAGCTCTTTGTCAATTCATTCTGCCTACAAGAGCCTTTTCTCTCCTGGGTGTGGGCAGGGGCTTTCACATGCTATATGAGGAAGTTTGAGATTGGTGGTCTATTTGTACTCTGAACTCCTGTGCTTTTTTTGGTATATTTCTGTGTTTTCCGCTTTCTTAGCAAGAATAACTTTCATTTTATATCAAATACTTTCTAAAAAAATTAGAATATGACATAAGACCATTTATTTGTATATAGATCCCTGCATCAGAATCCCTCTCTACTCAAGAACAACTTAAAGATATAGAGAAAACCAGAAATGGTTTCTTTGAAACAAAAGCTGGAACCTTCTAACCATCCTGTAAAGATTCATGAAGTAATCTAAAAAGATTTCTTCTGAATTATCAATTTAAAAGTGGCATTGTTTAAAAATGAAAGAATCAGAGAGGAGCTTTTGTTGTTTTCTTATCATTATTCTCCCAGTTAGTTTAGTTGACATTATTTCATTAACTATTAAGGAGACAATCTTGTCCAAAAATTTTCGTATAAAAGTTCCGTATAAACAGATATCATTAGAACCCCTTGTTTTTAAAAACTTTACTTTAAAACAAAAACTAACAACTTTAATTTCCAAATAGCACTGACTGAATATTTTGAAAAATGCTTTAATCCTTAGGTAATAATTTGTTGGAAGACCATAATAGATATTTAACCCTTATTTTAAAATTCATACTTTACCAAGTATTTTAAACATGATTTTTAAAATTTAAATATACCAAATATGCATTTGAAAGAATATCACCCTAATCTGACTTATAGCTACAATGCATTTCTTCCATTTCATGTATTTGCCTCCAACATGCCATAATATTATTTTAGTAAATATATTTTTCTTAAATAAGCTGTGAACAAACAAAACAATTATACAGAATTCCCATACTACTATCCTCCAACATCACATCACATCATGGTAGAGTATTTCTTACAAATCATGATAAAATATTATGAAATTGTTACCACCAGCCATGGTGCATACAATATGTTTGAAATGGATTTTCCATACCTTGCATTCATCAACATGTCATGATAGTGCTGCATTCACAGAGCATTATGTGAAACCATTGTGTTGACATTGATTGTAAGTTAGGGTTTAGCTTAGGTTTGGGGTCATGGTCATGGTCAGTGTCAGGGTCATGTTCAAGACAAGTGCCACGGTCTGGGCCAGGATCACATTCAGGGTCAGGCTCATGGTCAAGGTCATGGTCATGTTTAGGGGTTAGGTTCAGGGTCAGGGAGAGGGTCAGGGTTAGTGTTTATCATCAGTTTCAGGTTCAGTGTCAGTTTCTAGGGTCAGGGTCAGCATCATTGTTAGGATCAGGGTCAGTGTCAGGGTCAGAGTGAGTTTATGGTGAGTTTAGGGTCAGGGACAATGTCAGGGTCAGAGATGGTGTCAGGGAGAGGGAAACGGTAAAGGTTAGTTTAGGGTTAAAGTTCAGGTTAGGGTTATGGTTAAGGTTAGGGTCAGGATCAGGGCAAGGGTAAGGGGCAGGGTCAGGTAAAGATTCAGTTTCACTGTCAGTGTCACACTCAGTGTCAGGGTCAGGGTCAGGGTTAGGGTCAGCTTTAGGGTTAGGGTTATGTTCTGGTTAGGGTGAAGTTTAGGGTTAGGGTAAAAGTCAGGATCAGTTTCAGGGTCAAGTTAAGGTCATTGTTAGATTCAGGGTCAGGGACAGCATCACG
>JAQZBX010106340.1:0-10758 GCA_029593785.1 Cabassous unicinctus
ACAGAAGGATAAGTAAATTTTACATGTTGTCAACAGATGACATGGAAAACACTTTGCCTCAAATTTTCTATACACTGTTATTTTAGCTTAGAAAATATAATGAATACAAGATTGCGACAATCCCTGTCTTTAATAAAACTGACAGAAACAAACACATGATTTACTCATATAGAGTATAATAAGTAATCTTGTTAGCCAAAATCAGCTCCAAAAAATGAATAGATCTGGGGCACATTCTCATTTCATAGTATTTAATATTTTAACCCACTGAACTGCAGGAGTGAACCCCAATTGCTAAGGGTGATGATGAATGTTTGTGGAGTACATCCTGGGATTAGCTGTCAGAGACCATAAGTGTGTCTAAAATCAGAAGTCAGGAGTCGTGGACATTACCCAAATCTGATTTAAACAGAATCAAAGACAATTCTTATCAACTCACTGTGGAGTGAGTTGCTACAACGGTGCATCATGGGAGCACAGGGTAAAACAGAAACTTTCAACAATAATCCTCTTACTGTACAAAATAAAGAGTCCAGAACTGGCAGATTTACTTGTCACTTGTATATCAGAGTCCAAAAGTGCAAGGGAACAAATCTCTAGCAGCCTGTCTTCCAGGGTGGCGCAAAAGTGCCCTGAGTCAAGGTCCATAGGTGGCAGCTCTGCATGCCCCATTTCATGCTAGAGAGACCAGTATATACTCTCTGACTGTGGTTTACATCTACCTTGAGTGGGATGTGGTCTTGCTACTGAGAATTTCTGTTTCTGCTCTTCAGACCAAGTAATGTCAGTTGTCTTATTTTCAGGTCCAATGATTATTTCTTTTGCCTGCTAAAATCTGCATTTGAACTCAATTAGTGAATCTCTTCTCTTCTCGTCTCTTCCCTTCCCTTCTCTTCTCTTCTCTTTTTTTCTTTTTTCCTTTTCTTTCAGCTAATATACTTTTCAAATCCAGAATTTCTGTTTGCGTCCTTTTGATAATTCTTTCTTTATTAATATTCCTTGTTGCTCATATATCATTCTCCTAATTTCATTTAGTTGCTTGTACGTGGTTTCCTTCAGGTCTTTGAGAGTATTTAATCTGTCAATTTGAAGTGTTTTTTTAGTAAATTTGATGTCTGTGCTTATTCAGAGATGGCTTCTTTCGATGACTTTTTTCTTTGAATGGCCTTACTTTCATGTTTCTTTGTATGCTTCATAATTTTTTTTTGAGAATAGGATATTTTGAATATTATAATGAGGTAACTCTGAAATTAAAATTCTCTCCCCTACCCAAGCTATTGTCTTTGATTAGTGATTTTCTGAACAATTTCTGCAAGTGTAGTCACAGAAATCTCTATTCCATTATCTCTGGAGTCACCCAGGGATCTAGCAATGATTTCCTTATGTTCCTGGTATCAATAAGCCAAGAAAAAATTTGTAGCCTGTTCCTAAATACCTTCAATGGATGCTTCTCAGGTACCTGCTTCATCTTGTGGGGTTTAAAACATTGGCCAGTTCTGTGCCAGTTCCTCAGTAAACCATCAGGCAGATCAAAACACACAACACCAATTTTTGGAGGACTCAGTCCTTATTACTTCCCATCCCACCCCCAGCACTTGCCAATCATGCCAGGAATCAGGTCACCATCCTTTCTGCTGTCTGCCTTGGGGCTAGGTGCTGAGGATGGAAGCTGTTACATGAAACAACATCATTCCCTGAAATTTATCAGATTCTTTCTTCATCAAGCCCTCCTCTCATTGTAAGTGTTTGAATATATTCCAGCATGCTGAAATATTTGTTTCCCACAGCTCAATAGTTGATTTATTGGAGTGACTGATTCCTGGAGCTTCTGAGTCCACCATTTTCTGTGATGTGGCTCTCAGTAAAAATTTGAACATTAAAATTTACTAGGACTTAGTTTTTGTTCTCTTTTAAGATCTGTATGACTAAATATTCCATCTTTCCTTGCCTAGCTCTCTCCACTCCAGCACTCATCTCTATATATTCCAGTACCTCCATCTTCTGAGATTTCTTGCTTATCTCATCTCCCCATGTCTGTCATTGTAACACATCCCCACCTCTTGTCAGTGACCAGTGAAAAATTACATTCTCTCATAGATAATAAGAGATAATGTGCTGCCATTTCTCAAATGTCTAAGAACATTTGATATATTTTTTCATTTTCTCCAATTATCCAGTTTTCAGCATCAGAAATATTAAATTCCGAAACCCTTTACAAAGACAAATACCCTTATCAGCGTAATTTTTAGCATTCTACTTTTTTCCCCCCATGGTGATTATTCATTATTTCCTTGTGATTTCAACGATCAAACTTAAAGTGTGATTTCTATTTTTATATATTATAGAAATGTTTAGGGTATATTTGCTCTTCAACCTTTCCAAAAATAAATGTCTAAACATTTTTGACAACTTTCTTATTTATTGTGGTTAACATATGCATTGAATCTTTCAGTACATATCAGTTTAATGAATGTAAAATTTGATTCTAAAGCAGATTTCTTACAGGATTCACCCAAAGCAAAAGCTGCACATTAAACTGAAAGTTGAGATAGGCAACTGGCAGAAATTTGTTTATTACTTTGTATGTTTGTTTGTGTGTCTGTATTGATTTTAAACAAGTCTTTAGACATAGTGGCAGTTTTCATGAGTACTTCTCATTCCTATCAGCCTAAAGACAAATTTAAAACTATCATAGTACCTTCTAACCATTTATTATTTCTGTTCTATTGAAGCAATTATTTCTGATTATATTTTCATGATATTTTATTGAATTCAAGAATCCTGCAGTTTTGCTTGATGTTTTCCTCAGCACTTTATAACAATTGGGTTAATTATATACTTTAGGGAGATATACGATTCTTGGGAAAATGTGAAGTCCCTTAAGAAGCAGTATGCTTCCCAAGATCTCAGTTTGTACTGTCTAATGTTTAGTCAGTGACAGAGCTCATTAGAGGCTATTATAAAAAATATGCATGTGTAATATACACAAATATATATATGTAATATACATATATATACATATACATACATATACATATACATATGTCCCTTTTATTCAAGTTTGTCCTCTGAGAGGAAATAATTAAATGTATGAAAACATATTTGTTTGTTTTTGTTCTGTTTGTTGTGTCATAATGGCTAAGATCTACCCTCAATTATTTACCTGAAATAATCTTCAGCTACATACTACTAAGTTTTAGTAACTCAGCATACCCAATAATCAGTAACCAAAATTGCTTTTGAGTAAAGTTAAGAAATTATGGAAATGTACATGGAGGTCCTAAAGCTTGAATTTAAAAATATTTTGGTAAATTTAATTTTCTCTTTAAAAATTCTTTTTCCTCTATTTATTTGCATTTACTCCTAGTTAGCATATCAATTTAAGCTGTAAACCTAACAGAATATTATGAGTGTTAAGAATATGAGAGGTCATTTACTGCAACTCCATGTTCAATTTTGTTTGAAACATCACCTCACATATTGCAGAGGATGGTCTAGCCCTGAATAAGTAATAAAATTAATAATTATTTGTGGATTTAACTAAATAGAAGAGCTCATTTTTTTTATCTTCATGCCATTTACTCTTGTCATACTCAAAATGAACACAGTTCATAAAAGGGTTTACTTTTATTTCTTCAACTTCATATCATTTGCCTTCAGTTTTCCTCATGCTAATATTACCATGCTATTGAGACAGGCATTTTAGAGGCAAATTGAAATGTTTGAGGGCCAAAATGCTTTTTTAAACATCTTTTAATGGGGTAGCAATATAATTAGCTCTGAAAAATATTTGAGACACTCTAGTCAAGCTCCTAATATAAATATGGAAACGTGTTCAGAAAATTATGTGTTTATCCAAGAATATGTCTTTAAATTTTACTATTTGATTTTATTATATAATTGATTCTCCTATAGCTGTTCTAATCTGCTTATCCTATTCACACCAGATTTTAAGAGAAGGAATTAACAAATGACTGATGATAATTTCACAGTTGTCACTGAGTTTATTCTTTTGGGTTTGACAGACTGTGCTGCACTGAGAATTTTGCTTTTTGTGCTGTTCTTGGTGATACATTTCATTACCTTGGTGAGGAATTTGGGTATGTTCTTCTTAATCCTAGTCACCCCCAAGCTCCACACACCCATGTATTTTTTTCCTCAGCTGCCTATCATTTGTAGATGCCTGCTATTCATCAGTCATTGCACCCAAAATGCTGATCAACTTCTTCATTGTGAGGGAAACCATCCCATTCTCTGCCTGCATAGTGCAGCATTTGTTTTTTTGGGGGTATTCACTACCACAGAAGGCTTCTTGCTGTCTGTGATGGCATATGACCACTACGTGGCCATTGTGAACCCTTTTCTTTACACTACAGTTATGTCCAAGAGAAAGTGTGCAGTGCTGTTCATTGGGTCATACACAGGTGGAATGATTAACTCATTGTCCCACACAATAAGCTTGGAGAGACTGTCCTTCTGTGGACAGAATGCTGCCAGCCACTTCTTCTGTGATATTCCCTCACTGCTAAAGCTGTCATATTCTAATACCTCCATGGATGAACCGTTGCTCTTAACCTTCTCTGGGGTCATTGCCATGGCCACCATCTTGATTGTGATCATATCCTACATGTACATTGTTGTTGCTATTTGGAGGATCCACTCAGCAGCGGGCAGACAAAAAGCTGTCTCCACCTGTGCCTCTCACTAGACTGCTGTGACCATATTCTATGGTACCCTGAGCTTTAATTACATTTAACCAAGTTCCCAGTATTCTGGAGATCAGGAAAGTGGTGTCTGTTTTCTATACACTGGTGATTTCCATGTTAAACCTCTTGATTTAGAGTTTGAGAAACAAAGATGTAAAGGATGCTATGAAAGGGGCCTTGGAAATGAAGCATTTCTCTTGTGAATTGCAAGTCACTGTTGATCCTACAGCATTCTGCCAGTCAACCTGTTGTGGCAGACAAAACTCGGATGATGAGAAACCCCAGAAGCACTCAGAGAAGAAGAGGAACAAAGTTTTGTTACACACAGGCACAGAGGAGTGTCAAGTCTCTAAAGTCTGAGCCCTGAGTTTTGGTTTTCATGAGTTCATATAGGGACTTTATGTTGGCAAATTCCTTAAGCAATCAGGCAGGTGGGGTTTGCATAAGCAGAAGTATGAGTTCAGCTTATCTTCCTAAAGCATAGGGCCTTAGTTGAAGGGAAGGAGAGGAGCTGTTATCTTCCTAAAGCTGTGGGTCTCTGCTGAGGAGGAGAAGTAGGGCTGCAGCAATTTCTTCATCATTCCCCCTTTTGATGCCCTTATAATTCCTTATGGGGCATCATCTGCTATCATGGAACGCAAAGGCTGATACTTAACATGAGGCATTACTTGGAAATTTAAGGCATTTAGGGGGGAAGTGATGTATTGTGTAAGGTACCATAGAACACATGGCCCAAAAATTAAGAGGAAGACACTGCAGCTATTACTGGCATTAATGGCAAAATCCAGGAGAGAAGATACTGGAAGTAGTTCCTGTTGGCAGATGCCTGGTATTCATGGTTTAAGCGGTCTCTGGCTTCTTCTTTTAGAAGGGCTACCTTGTCCCTAACTATCCCTTAGGAATTTGCATAGAAACAGCACTCTTCTCCCAGGACCTGGCAGATTCCTCCTGAATCTGCAGTGAGCAAGTCTAATCCTCACCTGTTTTATAAAACTACTTCTGCCAGTGAGTCTACTTTGTCTTGCAACCCATTGAGAGCCCCCTATATTTCCTCGAGGTCATTTACTATTTCATGTGCTAGGAAAGAATTAGTGATGTGGAATTCAGTATATCTGAAATCAAACAGATAGTAGAACAGAGTGATAAAAAGATGGAAAATAACCCAGCAGGGACTTAGAGATCTGAATGACAATAAAAAACACGCAAATATATGCATTATAGGCATCCCAGAGGGAGAACAGAAGGGAAAGGGGATGAAAGGAGTGTTGGAGGAAATAATGGTTGAAAACTCTCCAAACCTATTGAGGGAGATGGATGTACATGTCTAGGAACCACAGTGCACCCCAAACAGTATAAATCCCAACAGGCCTATTCCAAGACATATACTCATCACATTGTCCAATGCTCAAGACAAAGAGAAAATACTGAAAGCAGCAAGAGAAAATAAAGCCATCACATATAGGGGAAGCTCAATAAGATTAAGTGCTGATTTCTCATTTAAAACCATGGAGGCAAGAAGGCAGTGGTATGATATAGTTAAGGTACTAAAAGAAAAAAATTTCCAGCCAAGAATTTTCTATTAGGCAAAGCTGATGTTCAAAAGTGATGGAGAGTTCAAAATATTCACAGATAAAGAGATATTAAGAGAGTTTGCTAATAAGAAACATACCATTCAAGAAATATTAAAGGGAGTTCTGCAGGTTGAAAGGAAAAAACAGGAGAGAGAGAGTTTGAGGAGAGTGTAAGAACAACTAAAAAAGACAAAAAGAGAAAGAAATTCAACATATGGCATACAAAAACCCAAAGAAAATCTAGCTAGTGTAAATAATTTCTTGAGATTAATAACACTGACTGTTAATGGATTATAATTACCAGTCAAGAGACACACATTGGCAGAATGGATAAGGAAATATGACCCATTTATATGTTGTCTATAAGAAATTTCCACCTTAGACACAGGGATTCAAGGAGGCTGAAAGTGAATGCCTGGAAAACAATATTACAAACAAACAATAACCGTAAAAGGGCAGGAGTAGCTATTCTAATATTGGGCAAAATAGACATTAAATGCAAAAGTATTGTAAGAGACAAAGATATACACTATATTTTAGTAAAAGGGGTAATCTTTCAAGGAGAAAGGACAGTCATGAATATTTCTGCACCTAATAAGGGCACCTCAAAATACATGAGGTAAAACTGGAAAAACAGATGTTTCTACAATTATAGTGGGGGATTTTAATACACCATTATCATCATTGCACAGAACATCTTGACAGAGAATCAATAAAGAAACGAAGACTTTGATTAATACATTAGAGGACCTGGACCTAATAGACATATACAGAACACTAAACCCAAATACAGTGGGATATACATTCTTCTCAAGTGCACATGGATCATTGTACAAGATAAAGCACATGGTAGGACACAGAAAAATTCTCAATGAATTTTGAAACTTTGAGATTATAGAAAGTAATTTTTCTGACCACCATGGAATGAAATTGGAAATCAATAAGGACCAGAGTACCAGGCCCAAAGATATGAAAGTTAAACAACACACACTTAAACAAACAGTGGGTCAAGAAGGAAATCTCAAAAGAAATCAGTAACTACCTTGAAATGAATGAAAATGATGACTCAACATATCAAAAATTTGGGATGCAGAAAAAGCAATACTGAGAGGGAAATTCATAGTCATAAATGCATATATCAAAAAAGAAGAAAGAGCTAAAATCAAAGTACTAACTGCAAACCTGGAAGAATTAGAAAAGAACAACAAACTAACCCCAAAGGAAGTAGAAAGGAGGAAATAACAAAGATTAGATGAGAAGTAAATGAAATAGAAAAGAAGAAAGCAATAGAAAAAAATAAACAAAATCAAAAGCTGGTTCTTCAAGAAGATCAATAAAATTGACAAACACTTAGCTACACTAACAAAGAACAAAAAAGATGCAAATACAGACACACACACACACACACAAAAAAAAAAATCAAGAAGGGGATGTCACCACTGACCCCAAAGAAATAAAGTTTATAACAAGAGGTTATTTTGAAAAATTATATGCCAACAGGAAGGATAAATTAGAGGAAATGGATAAATACCTAGAAACACAAGCAGCCTACATTGATGAAAGAAGGAATTGATGAACTCAACAGACCAATTACAAGTAAAGAGATAAAATCCATCATGAAAAACCTCCCAACTAATAAGACCCGAGGACCAGGCAGCCTCAGAGGTGAATTCTACCAAACATTCCAGAAAGAACTAACACCAATTATGCTTAAACACTTTCAAAAAATAGAAGTAGAAGGAACATTGCCTAACTCATTTTATGATGCCATTGCCCTAATGTTAAAGCCAAAAAAGATGTCACAAGAAAGAAAACTTACAGAAATAGCTCTCTAATGAGCATAGATAAAAAAAATACATGCTAATTGCATTCAACAACACATAAAACAAATTACACACCGTGACCAAGAGGGTTTTATCCCGGGTATGCAAGGGTAGTTCAACATAAGAAAATCAATCAATGTAATACACAACATAAACAGATTGAAAGAAAAAAATCACATTATCATCACTATAGATGCAGAAAAAGCATTCGACAAAATTCAGGGTCTTTTCCTGATAAAAACACTGCAAAAGATAGGAATAGAAGGAAACTCTCTGAACATGATAAAGAGTGTATATGAAAAACCCAGAGCTAACATAATATAAAAAGTTGAAATGCTAAAAGCTTTCCCTCTAAAATTTGGAACAAGACAAGGATGCCCACTATCACTGCTGCTATTTAACATTGTCTTAGAAGTACTTACTCAAGCACTGAGGCATGAAAAAGATATAAAAGTCATCCAAACTGGAAAGGAGGACATAAAATTTCACTATTTCCTGACAATATGATCCTAAACATAGAAAGCCCTTAGAAATCTACAACAAAGTTTTTAGAATTTATAAATCAGTTCAATAAAGTCTCAGGTTGTAAGATCAATGCTCAAAAATCAGTAGCATTTCTGTACACCAATAATGAACTATCTAAGGAGGAAATCAAGAAAAAATACCATTTGCAATAGTAACTAAATAATCAAATACCTAGGAATAAATTTAATGAAAATGTATATGAATTATACACAGAAAACTATACAACACTGTTAAAGGATATCAAAGAAGACTTACATAAATGGAAGAATACACCCCAGTTTTTTTATAAGAAAATGAAATATTAAGATACCTATTATACACAAACTAATCTACACATTTAATGCAATCCCAATAAAAATCAAAACATTATTTTTTGCAGAACTAGAAAAACTTACTACAAAATGTATTTGGAAAGGTAAGAGGCCCTGAATTGCCAAAGACATATTGAAAAAGAAAAATGATGTTGGAGGTATCACACTACCTGACTTTAAAACATACTACAAAGCTACAGTGCTCAAAATTGCATGGTATTGGCACAAAGATAGACATACTGACCAATGGACCGAATTGAGAGTTCTGATACAGATCCTCACATATACTGTCATCTGATATTCAACAAGGCCACGTAGCCCACTCAGTTGGGAGAGAATGGCCTCTTTAACAAGTGGCGCTTGGAGAACTGGATATCCATATCAAAAAGAATGAGAGAGGAACACCATCTCACACTTTGTAAAAATATAAACTCAACATGGATCAAAGATCTAAATATAAGTACCAAAACCACAAAGACCTTGGAAGATAATATAGGGAAGCATCTACAGGAGTTTGTAATAGGAAATGATTTCATGAACTTCACACCCAAAGCACAAGCAGTGAAAGAATAAATAGATAAATGGGATCACCTCAAAATTAAAAACTTTTTCACCTCAAAGTAGGATATCAAGAACGTAAAAATGCACCCACCCAAGGGGAGAAAATATTTGTCAAACGTATATCTGATAGGAGCTTAATATCCTGCTTATACAAAGAAATCCTACACCTTGAAAATAAAAAGACAATGAACCCATTTAAACAATGGGCAAGTGACCTGAAAAAACATTTCTCTAAGCAAGAAGTACAAATGGCTGAAAAGCACATGAAAAAATGATCAACATCACTAGCTATTAGGGAGATGCAAATCAATACTACAATGAGATACCATCTTACACACATTAGAATGGCGGCTATTTAAAAAAAAAACCAAATGACAAGATTCATAGTTACATGCAACAAGAGGTCTTGACAGGCTGATTGTCCTCCCCTATTAGGATCCATCCTTGCTCATGAGAGATGCCCAACTTTCTATTTCTTGGTGAATCGGTCCTCCCAAAGATGGGGGTCCATCTCCTTCCCACTCACCGTATGGGTCTCCACTTCCTGACACAACACATTATGAGAGGATGAACACTCACGCACTCCCCAGAAGCCTACTCCAGGTGTGCCCCATACTGAATGCCCCCCTAACCAACACCCTAAACCAGTGACACTACTTTGTCATATTGCAATAAAAGCATTCTCACTCCTGCACTTTCAACCTCATACCCACAAATCCTGTGTTCATCTGCTCCCTCTCCCATCTCTTCCCCAAGTATCCTGGGTATTCTAAACTTGCCCTTCTTAATCTCCCCACCTGTCAACCCTGCACAAACAAACCCAGTAATATCACTACCCACCTGTCCTATACTTCAACATGCAACTATACTATATCATTTTACCATAGATTATGTCCATATGGGTGATGGCTCACAGTCTTACTATCCATGAACAGGAAATGTTCTTCCATTCATTTAAGTGTGCTTTGATTTCCTTTATCAGTGTTGTGTAGTTTTCTGTATATAGGTCCTTTACTTCTTTAGTTAAATTTATTCCTAGGTATTTGATTATTTTATTTACTATTGTAAATGGTACTTTTTTCTTTATTTCCACCTCAGATTGCTTGTTATTGGTGTACAGAAATGCTACTGATTTTTGGGCATTGATCTTATAGCCTGCAACTTCACTGAACTCATTCGTAAGTGCTAGAAGCTTTGTTGTTGTAGATTTCTCAGGGCTTTCTATGTATAGGATCATGTAGTCTGCAAATAGTGACATTTT
>JAQZBX010106341.1:0-10757 GCA_029593785.1 Cabassous unicinctus
TTTAGTTATTAGTGTAAATGGTATTTTTTTCTTGATTTCCTCCTCACATTGCTCATTATTGGTGTACAGAAATTCTACTGATTTTTAAGCATTCATTTTATAGCTTGCAATGTTGCTGGACTCCTTTATAAATTCTAGAAGCTTATAATTTCTCAGGGCTTTCTACATATAGGATCATGTCGTCTGCAAATAATGAAATGTTTACTTTTTATTTTCCAATTTGGATGCCTTTTATATGTTTTTTTCTTGCCTCCTTGATCAAGCAAGTACTTCTAAGACAATGTTAAATAGAAGCCATGATAGTGGGCATCCTTCTCTTTTTCCTGATATCAGAGGGAAGGCTTTTAGGTTTTCACCATTAAAGATGATGTTAGCATTGGGTTTTTCATATATACCCTTTATCATGTTCAGAAAGTTTCCTTCTATTCCTACCTTTTGCCATGTTTTTATCAGGAAAGTGTGCTGTATTTTGTCGAATGCCTTTTTTGTATCTATAGAGATGATCATATGATATTTTTCTTTCAACCTGATTATCTGATGTATTACAATGATTACTTTTTTCATGTAATCTTTGCATACCCAGGTCATTGTGCATAATTTTTTGATATGTTGTTGAATGCCATTAGCAAGTATTTTGTTGAGGATTTTAGCATCTAGACTCATTAGAGAAATTGCTTTGTAATTTGCCTTTCTTGTGGTATTTGTGTTTTGCTTTGGTATTAGAGTAATTTTTGCATCATAGAATTAGTTAGGAAATGTTCTTTCTCCTTCTATTTTTTTGGAAAATCTTTAGTAGGATTGGTGTTAGCTCTTTCTGGAATGTTTGGTAGAATTTAGCTGTGAAGCAATCTGGTCCTGGGCTCTTCTTAGTTGGGAGGTCTTTGATGACCGAATCTACCTCTTTACTGGTAATTGGACTGTTGAGTTCATCAATTTCTTCTTCTGTCAATGTAGGCTGCTTGTGAGTTACTAGGATTTTGTCCATTTCCTCTAAATTATCATTCTTGTTGGCATATGACATTTCAGAGTATGCTCTTATAATACTCTTTATTTTGGTGGGGTCAGTAGTGATATACCCTTCCTTATTTCTTATCTTGTATATTTACATCTGCTCTCCCTTTTTCTTTGTTAGTCTGGCTAAGGGTTTGTCAATTTTATTGATCTTCTAGAAGAACCAGCTTTTGGTTTTGTTTATATTTTCTAGTGCTTCCTTATTCTCTATTTCATTTAGTTCTTCTCTAATCTTTGTTATTTCCTTCTTTCTACTTCCTTTATGGTTAGTTTGTTGTTGTTTTTCCAATTCCTTGAGGTGTGCAGTTAGGTCTTCAATTTTAACCCTTTCATTTTAATATATGTATATTTTGGCTTTGAATTTCCGTCTTGGTTCAGCTTTGGCTGCATCCCATAGGTTTTGATATGTTGTATTTTCATTTTCTTTCATTTCAAGGTAGTTACTGATTTCTTTTGAAATTTCCTCCTTGACCCATTGTTTGTCTAAGAGAATGTTATTTAACTTCCATATGTTTGTGACTAACCTGGTTCTCTGGCCATTAGTGATTTCAAATTTCATTCCATTTTGATCAGAGAAATTACTTTGTATAATCTCAATTTTTCTGAATTCATTGAGAGTTGTTCTGTCACCTAGCATGTGTTCTATCTTGGAGTATGATCCATGTGCACTCAAGAATAATGTATATTCCACTGTATTTGGGTGTAGCTGTATGTATATGTCTATTAGGTCCAGCTCCTCTAATGTCTTATTCAGAGTCATTGTTTCTTTATTGATTCTCTGTCTGGATGTTCTGTCTAATGGTAATAATGCTGTATTAAAGTCCCCCACTATATTTGTTGAGGCATTTATTTCTCCACTTAGTTTTTCCAGTGTTTGCCTCATGTGTTTTGAGGCACCTTGATTAGGTGTGTAAATGTTTATGATTGTTCTCTCTAATTGACAGATTACCCCTTTTACTAATATATATTGTCCACCTTTATCTCTTACAATAGGTTTGCACTTAAAGTATCATCTCACATTAGGATAGCTACTCTTGCCATTTTTTGGTTATTGTTTGCTTGTAAAATTGTATTCCATTCATTCACTTTCAGCATCCTTGAATCTCTGGGTCTAAGGTGGGTTTCTTATAGACAACGTATAGATGGATCATATTTCCATATCCGTTCTGCCAATCTGTTTCTCTTGACTGGTAAGTTTAGTCCATTCACATTCAGTGTTTTTACTCTCAACGGTTTTCTTACATCAGCCATATGTTTTTGTATGTTTATATAAGTCCTATGTTGTTTTTATTTCTCTTTTTGTCTTTTTAGTTGTTCTTCCACTCTCTTCCAAGTCTCTCTCTCCTGCTTTTTCCTTTCAACCTGTAGAACTGCTTGTAGTATTTCTTGAAGTGCAAGTTTGTTATTGGCATACTCTCTTAATTTCTGTTTATCTATGAATATTTTGAACTGTCCATCATTTTTAATGCCAGCATTGCTGGATAGAGAATTCATGACTGGAAGTTTTTTTTCATTTTAATACCTTGACTATGTCATACCACTGTCTTCTTGTCTTCATGGTTTCAGATGAGAAATCAGCACTTAATCTTATTGAGCTTTCCTTGTATCTGATGGTTCACTTTTCTCTTCCTGCCTTGAGTATTTTCACTTTGTCTTGAGCATTGGATATTTTGACAAGTATATGTCTTGGAGTAGGCCTGTTGGTATTTATACTGTTTGGGGGGTGCTGTGCTTCTTGGACATGTACACCCACCTCCCTCAGTAGGGTTCAGGAGTTTTCAGCCATTATTTCCTTCAACACTCCTTCTGTTAACTTTCCCTTCTCTTCTCCATCTGGGATTCCTATAATGCCTATTGTGCATTTTTTGTTGTCGGTTAAATCCCTATGTCCCTCCTGGATTTTTTCTATCTTTTTGTCTATCTGTTCTCCTATCTGTTTGATTTCAGATATACTGTCTTCCACATCACTAATTCTTTCTTCTGCCTGTTCAAATTTGTTGTTATGTGAATCCAGTGTCTTTTTGATTTCTTTGATTGCACCATTCATCACCATCATATCCACTATCTTTTTATGTATGTTTACAATATCTTCAGTATGGTCTCCCAGTATCTTCTTAATATATTTACTGTCTTCCATCACTTGATTAAGTTGGTCCATTATATTTGTTTGGACAGCTTTGATTAGCTGTTCAATGGTCTGCATCTCTTCCTGGTTTATAGTTTGTTCATTGGACTGTTACATGTCTTCCTGTTTCTCAGTATATTTTGTAATTTTTTGTTTCCCTCTGATCATTATTTTATCTTGATGGGTTTATTCAGTTGATTAGCTTTTCTGTATGCTCTAGAGTTATATTTAGCTGTTGGTTCAGTGTGTGTGTTAAGATTTCTCTTTGACACTGTTCTTCTTGTTCTATTTTCTTGCTTTTTTCTATGTTCCCTTGAAGGAAAAAGATTAGGGCTAGAGGAATCAAAAGAGGTAAGAAAGGAAAAAGGATAATAGTAATATTGATAAAAGTTAGAAGAGGGGCCATATCAGACTTACTTAAATATATATTTAGCTCATATATGCAGTGTAGCATAATAGGGGGGAAAAAGTAGAGTACTTACAATGGAATGGTAAACCAAATAGAGAAAAATATATAGAATGATGTAAAAGGCCAGAATGATGAGGAGAGAGAGAAAGAGTAAAGAAAGGGCTGAAGGGAGAAGCTTAATAATAATAATTAAGAAAAGAAAACAGAATAGACAAGCTAGAAACTGACACCCATGAAGTTGAGGACTAGGTAGAATGTAAGAACCAGAACAGAAAGAAGGTTGAAAGATGAAGGAAGGAAAAGAGATAGTGTTATTAGACAAAATCAATATACAAAGAGAATGGGAACTCAAGGAAGAAGAAGCACAGCAAAAAGGAAACAAGCCAGCAGAACCTAATTTTAAAAAAGGGGGAGAGAGAAAAGAGGAAAGAAAACCAATAAACAAACAAACAAAGAAAAACCAAATAAAAACACAAGCAAGCAGTCAAACAAAGCTAAGGAAGAACAGCAATCCTTCTTGGGGCTTTGTGGAGCCTCTCAGCCTGTCTGTGTTCATCTCTCAATTATCCTGTAGGTTTCTCACTGCAGGTTTTGTGGCAGATTTTAGCAATTAAACTAAATTACAATTTTTTAAGTAATTTATTTTTTTTGGAGAAATAAGGGACACAAAAGAAGGCTTCTTCTGGACCCCCCTCTACTGAGGTGACCCTAAATAGGCTCGTGGAAACTTATCAAACGCTTCCCAGTGCCTGACCCCCTGAGGGGAGCTGAAACTCTGATACTCAGTGTGGAACTATAAAATTGATTTTTAAAGAAAAATTAATCCAACAATGAAGAGTATACATATTATGGAAACTCCCATGGAAGTTTTCAAGATGGACTTCAACTGATACATAAAATACATATTAGCAATCTATAAAAATCATACAATATATTTTTTCAATCAAAAATGGAATTAAAACAGAATTTTAAAAAATAGCTGGAAAACTCCCCAAATATATGGAGATTAAGCAATACACATATAAACAATATATGCATCATAAAAGAAGCTTGAAGAGAAAATTTAAAATATCCCAATCTAAATGCATATGAAAATATGACATTAAGTTTTGGGAATTCAGCAAAAATAGTTTAAGGGGAATTGTACAGCATTAAATGCATATATTTGAAATTAAGGATGATCTAAAAGCAATAGTCTCATTTTACACCCAAGTAAACCATGAAAAGAGAGATTTAAATACAAAGATAGGTTAATAATATATATAATAAAATTTACAGAACAAGTAAATATAATTAAAATCAAAAAGGCAATAGATAAAATCAATGAAATGAAAAGGTCTCTCTTTAGAAAGAAAATTAAATTTAATAAAACCTCAAACAGGCTAACTGGGATGGAGTAAGTCCTAGCACAGAATGCTACCTTTTCCTGGAACCCACAAAGTCATCCTGTGCTCAGGACTAGGTGCTTCAGTCTGGAGGGATAAAATGCAATCCCCTAGTAGATAATGAGAATAACTGTAATATTCCTTCCTTCCTTGATTGTCCTGAGCTTATGTAAATATTCACTGGAGACAGTCTGATTCTGGTGAGCATGTTTTATGATATCCATGTCCCAACTTAGTGGGATATCTGCCCCAGGCAAATGAAGTTTCTCCACTATAGCACACAAACACAAAAGAATGGTGCTGCCCATAGAACATCTCCCTCTATCTGCCATGGACTGAGACCAGTTAGTTATGGAGAACTGACACCCACTTGTGAAGCTGACCTTGTTTTGTCTCTTTTCTATGTGACTAAAACTTCTTTCCATCAGAAGAATTTGAGTTTTGCTTTTTATAGTGACCCTGGCACCTATAACAAAGTGGGTTGATATTTTTTTTAGGTATTTCTCCTTCTGAGCAAAGCTAAGAAAAAAGATATAAGGCACAAATCATTGGCATCACAAGTAAAAGAGAGGACATTGCTACTTATACCACAGACATTGGGAGGATAATGTGGGAAACTTTGAATTCCTCTTTGCCTGCATATTTGATAACTTAGGTGAAATGGACTAGTTCTGTTAGAAACACAATCAACCAAATCTCACACAAAGTGAAATAGCTAATATTCATAGATCTATATATATTAAATAAGCCAGATAAATAATAACCTTCTAAAAAAGAAAGCACCTACCTAAGATCATCTCACTGGTGAATTCTACCCAATATTTAATGATTAAAAAGAACTAATTATCCATAATAATCAAGAAACTAGAAGCATAAGGAACATTTTCTAAATCATTCTAAGAGGCCAAAAAGAAAATAAAGATGTTACAAGAAAGGAACAATATATAACAGTATCACTCATGAACTCTCAGGCAAAATCCTCAAACAAATTACTAGCAACTTAAATTCAAATTGTATAAAAGGAATTACACACCAACCAAATGAGATTTATTAATCAATATAATCTGCCCATTCAACAGGCTAAAAAGAAAAGTAATACCAATGTATAAATAGGTAAAGAAAATCATTTAACAAAATCATATACCTTTTCATTATAAAACTCTTGGTAAGTTAGAAATAGAGGAAAACTTCATCACATTAACAAAGGAGTTTAGTGAGTTTAAAATAGAGGATTTCAGATTCAGCCATGAAAAACATTGGACCACTTGATGGCAGGAAATCAGAGGTCATTTATGGGTGTGTGATAATTTGACAGATTTGTAGTCCTAAGGGCAGTGCATTTTAACAGGAAACTTTCCAGAGATTATAGTGGGGGAGAGTCACCACAGTTCAAGGCAAAGGAAAATTTCCTAGTTGAAAGGAGGAAGGAAAGGAAAGTGGGCTGTTATGTTTAGTTAATGTTATATATAGGTGATGCCATATCTACGTGATTTTGCTCAGTTAGCACAATGGGTATCTTCTGACCTAGAGAGTACCAAGCTGCTAAAGTGGCTTTGGGACTTATAAATGCAGAGTTTTATTTTACCTATGGTGATCAGAACTTGGACACACTTTTGCCAGGAATGTAATGCAGGATAACTCTAGTTGAAACTGTATACCTGGGCTATTTTTAAAATAATTGGATGAGTAGGGATTTGAGGAAGCTCTAATGGACCCAGGTTACTATGAAGAAGTAAGCAACAGAACCATGACAAAAATTCACCTTTGGGTGATTTATATAACAAAAACCTCTACCAAAAGCTACCATTATTATCATCCTTAATGATCTGAAACTGAATGCTTTACCCCAAAGATCAGGAACAATCAAGAAAGTAATAGCTCACTCCTTTTCATAAACATCAAACTGGAATTCCTAGTTCATGTTATAAGACATGAAAAATAAAGAAGAACACACAGAAAGGAAAAGAATAATAACACTTTCTTGTTTGAAGATGACATGATTGCCTATGTAGAAAATACCAAGGAATTCCAAAAAAAATCTCCTGAGGCTATTTGGTGACTACAGCAAGGTAATAGGATGCTAAGTTAACTTAAGAAAAGATGATTGGTGACCTATATATAACCAAATCACAATTAGAATTTGCACTAAAAAAACAATATTCTTTACAAGAGCAGAAAGGGACATAAATAATTTGATAAAACATAAAAAATATTTACATGATCACTATGAATATTTATGAAACTCATGAAAAAATCAAAGATCTAAGAAAATGGAAAGATATTATGTTGCTCATGGATGGAAAGACTCAAAATTATTACATTGACAAATCTTTCAACAACTTGATCTATAGATTCACTGGAATTTCAGTCAAGCCCTCAGGAAACATTATTTGGTATATTAATGAAATGATTTGTAAAGTTAACAGGGAAAACTAACGATCTACAATATCCAACACAATAATGAAGAAGAATAAAGTTGGAGGTTTTAAACTATTCAAATTTAAAAGATAATATCAAATTACAGTAATCAAGAGATTATGGTATTTGTGAAAGGTTGACACATCAATATATGGAATAGTATAAAGAGCCCAGAAATAGACCCATACAAATATACTCGACTGATCTTTGACCAAGGAGCAAAGGTAATTGCTTGAAGAAAGAATAGTCTTTTCAACAAAAAGTTCTTTAACAATTGGAGGTTCATATGCAAAACAAACAAACACAAAACTAGTATCCAGATACAGAGCTTAAGCTATTGAAATAAAAGCCACAGAGAAAAAGAGAAGCTTCCAAAAGTTGATACACCTGGGAGAGGAAAATGCCACATACACAGGAACCCAGAAGCTGAAGGCAAGAAGGCCCATAAGAGAAGGCAGAGACTTAGAATGGCAGATGATGTCACTGTGCCTTGCCACCTGACAAGAGTCCAGGGTCTCCAGAAGCTTATCTTCAGGGAGAAAGCTTTGCCTGATGCCTTGGTTTGGAGATTTTTCTCAGCCTCAGAACTGAAGCTTTTAGCCTAGTAAATCCCCATGTTTAAAGCCAACCTATTTTTGGTATGTTTCTTCCAGCAGCTTTTAGCAAACTAAAAGTAGCAGGGATGCCTAAATTTGAATTATATCAGGGATGCACTTCATAATGGGTAGGAATTCTAGGCTTGTCTAACACAGGTGGCACAATTAGAAGGAACTTATAGTATCTTGACATGCTTGGTACCCCCAACTCAGCCAACATCCCCATTCCAGTTTCCTTGCTGTTAGTCTATGACAATCACAACTGAAACCTTAATAACAGAATGGCAGATTACCAAATTTAGCTGAAGCAAACTTTTTCCATTATATGCGGTAAATGTTGAAAACTTATTTCCATTGAACTCAAAGCTATATGTAGAAAGATCTTCCTATTTTTACCTACTTGCCGTGAATTCCTGTGTCTCATCCATATAAGTACTTCACATGGTATAATGCTCTCCAGCTGTAGATTACTTAATGAAAAAAAGAGCTACCTGATCTTATTTTAATCATATTCACTAACCAAGAGGAGCACACTAAAATATCACCTCCTTGGTCACTTTTTGAAGGTCCATAGGATCTATTGAAAATTTTACCTAAATGGTTTGCCATTTTGGAGAAAGTAAATAGAACTGTCCGTATACTTTATGCTAAAACCCCACATCAAAATTGTTCCCTACTCTTCACTTTCCTTTTGAAAGTATTGTTTGTAGGATTTCATTCTTCATGTCGATTTCTGCTGTTTTTTTTTAATTTATGTTTTAAAAAGAAAATATTTTAAAAAGACAAGAATATCATATGTGGTATAATAGTTAATTTCATTGTCATTTTGGCTAGCCTATGGTACCCAATTTTTTTATCAAAGACTAATCTTGATGTTGCCATGAAGGATTTGTACATGTAGTTTACATCTACAGTCAGCTGTCTGTAAGTGAAGGAGATTACACTTGAAATAATATATGTGGGAGTAATGCAACCATTTGAAGTCTTTGAGAGAAAAATAAAATGAGTGTTCCCAGAGAAGAGAAAATTTTCCTTCAAGACTGCAATGTTAACTTATTCCAAGTTTTTCTCTTCATGGCTTTCTATGTTCCTCCTGGACCTGTAGCCTTGTGTCTATCATTAATTTTGGAAATTTGTACTTTGTCTGCTTTTATTCAAAGCTGAGAAATGTTGTCATCAGTCAGTAAAAGTTTGAAACAGAATCCATCCATCAATCACCTGAGTCAAAATAAAAATCCCATGCTTCCTTCCTTGTTATTTGGTTTCCCTAGTGTACATATCTCTGTTGGTTATAGTACTCACTCTCATTTCCATTTCTTGCATAAAGAACCCAAGCAGAACTGGGTCTTTTTTCAGTCACTTTAAAATAAAGCCTGTTGCAAACACAGTAGACCAAGTTTTTGTCATTGAAATTTCCAACAGGAAGCCTCTTTACTATAAAATATCAGTGCCCAATATAACCTACATTGCAGACAGGTGGACATAATGCCTAGACTAGGGGAAAGCAGCATGCAGATCACCATGCAGGCAGCATAGTAAATCATGGAGGCCACTAGTACCATGATATTTGTGACTAAGCAAATAGTAACCTAGGAAACCCATCATGAAAGGAGCAAGAGCATAGGGAGCAAGCTGTTTCCAGATAGTTTCCCTTAGTGTTCAATAAATTAAACATACATTTGCACAATGAAACACAATCATCTTTTTAAATTTACATGTTCCATAGCACACTAGTGATCTTATAACAGATACTGTGACATCAACTATGCTGTTGTCTGAAACCGCAGTCTTTATCCTAGTGGAGCCCATCTTTCTCCATGCTAACAGATCTTAATCATACCTTAAACACTGTCTTTGATTCTCCAAATCTATGACTGAAAGGGACATTTTTGGGAGGTGTTTAGCAACATCACCTCTTTTCCTCCTCTTCTTCCTCTTGAAACTTACTGAACACAGATATTCATTTGTTTGTATTCAAAATAGGAAAGTCTGTCATCTCGACTTAGCAATATACCTAGATATGTGCACTAAGGAATTGCTCACACATGTGTTCCAGGTGACAACCATGAGAATTTCATAGTAAAACAATTCATAAGAGCAAAAACAAAGAAATAGCTCTAAATATCCATTGATCTGAGATTTGATAGATTATTTGGTATAAATATAATGGGATACTATACAATAGGAGGAGATATCCACTCTGGCATTAGTGAATCTATCTTTCCATTAATTAATGGAAGCCCTTCATGGAAAAAGACATATATGGTTCCAGTTATAGAACAGTTAAAAAGTAAGGCCTGGGAAGTGGATGTGGTTCAAGCAATTGAGCTCTCACCTACCACATGGGAGGCCCATGCTTCAGTCCCTTGTGCATTCTAAAGAAGATCACAATACAGCATGATAAACAGGTGCAGCAAGCTGACACAACAAGATGATGCAACAAGAGATGCAAGAAAAAAAACATAATGAGAGACACAATTAAGCAGGAAACACTCTTGCATTTAAGATTATCATTATTTATTCTTTTTCTTATTAATTGTATTTTGTTATTATATTGGATTCATATTCAAGGAAGGTTTGGATCACAGAAAGGTTACAAGGGGGGCTGCAGAGCATCATTGGGGGGTGTCGGGGATGGGGGATTCATGGGAGTAAGTCCATCTGAATATACATGAAAGATATATAAAATTGTTCAAATGATCAAGGGATGGGGCATGGTCATGGTGGGTAGACAATTACTCAATGAGGGAATCTGAATTCCCACCCTGGAGAGCTCTGCTACATTCCCCAAGGGAGCAGCAACCGTCCCCAGA
>JAQZBX010106342.1:0-10759 GCA_029593785.1 Cabassous unicinctus
AAACTCAAAGGGCAATTTTTTTCTGGTTTTGAAGATGGTAGGGGCCAGGATCTAAGAAAAGTAGGCAGCTACTACAAGGGGGAGAAGTAAGAAAAGGATTCTTCCTTAGAGACTCTGGAAAATCATACAGCCCTACATATAATATGATTTTGTGCAAAATGAGAATCATTTTGGTCGTTTAATCTCCAGGACTGACAGAAGGAAAATTTCTATTGTTTTAAGCCACTAGGATTAACTTGTTTCAGAAGAAATAGGAACTAAAACATATGATAACCATTGGATTCCTGGGATGGCTGTGAGATTGTGATTTAAAGCTAAGTATATTGACACCTTCCACCAACAAAAATTCAGTGTTCTCCTAACGAAAAAATGCCAGGATGGATATGGGATCAGCAAGGATTTGGTATCTTTAATTATTTGGTGAGTAATTTTCAAAATCTCGAGTAAAGGGAGGAGATTTGGCATTACTTTAATTGAACTATGTAATAAAGTTTAGGTTATCAAAACATAGGGAAATGGGCTTACATCTGTAGAAGTTTGGTAATGTTTATGAATTCCAAAAATAAATATTGGATTGTGTTTGTAAACTGTTTTTTTTCCTCTGAGCATATTAGATTGTATTAAATTCAGAGGTTTCACTTTTACTTTATTAAATTATGATTAGGGCTTTGATTCAGACACATCAGTAGGATATTGAGTCTCTGCCCCCTAGGTGGGTGGCGACTCAAAGAGAAAATGACACAGCAGAAGAGAGAGTTTGAGTCTTTGATGCTGGAACCCCAGAAAGTAAATACACAGAGAAGAAGAACAGAGAGGAAGACAGACAGCTCATCAGTTGGGATCTTGTGGCCCTGGGAAGAGAGATGAGCCTGGAAGCCTACAGCAGACCTTGTGGAGAGAACAGAGCAGCTGAGCCAGGAAAGAAATAAGTCCCAGGGAGAGTGATGAGCCTTATGCCATTACTGGGACCGCAGAGCCTTAAGAGGAAGGATAAAGTCTGAACCCTTGCAGGCATCGTCTGTCATCTTGCTTGAATATGTGGCAAATGACTTTGGGTGAGCAAGAACCTCTTATGGTACCTTGAGTTGGACTCTTTAGGGTCTGGTAACTAAGATTCTACCCCAAATAAATACCCTTTATAAAAACCAACAGAGTTCTGGTACTTTGCATCAGCACCTCTTTGGCTAACTAATACAATTTTAAGTGATCTATGTAATAAATTTAGATTATCAAACCATTGGGAATTCAATACAGAATGATTGCAATTAAGTCCAGTATAATAAGAAGTGAATATATTATAAAGTAGTTTCAAAATAAATGTTAAGGAAGATTTTGAAATAAATGGTGATTTTATAATTGGTCATTTTTTAGCAACAGAACAAAGTTAAATTCCAAGTTTAACACAAATTACCATACTAAATTGACATTGGAGGAAAGATAAAAATAGCATAAGATTACTAGAAGAAAGTATAAACTAACTAAATGAGAATAAACTAAGGTGAAAGAAATGCAAAGAAATAAAACTGGTAACATAACTGATAGACTCATGTCCATTAAAAACAAGGTGTCAAAAATATAAAAAATGACCAAGATTGAAGAACTAAGGAATGTATTGAGAACATTTATATGATGTTCAACATACAGGACCTTAAAAAATATAATGATGTAGACATTTAAAACATTGTTTTTAAAAAGAATAAAAAATACTCTTAACAATCAATGGTTGTGAAGCAATGATTCAGACCAAAAAATCCAAATACTTATAAATATTAAAATATGATCAAATTCACTAAAAATCAAAGAGTTTAAAATTAAATCATCCAGGAAAAGTAATTTCCCTATCATCAGTCTACAAAATAAATTAGAAATACCAAGGCATGGAGAAGATGTGTTAAATTATGGAAAATATAGGTTGTCAGTGGAAGCTCTTTGGTTTGTTTTGTTTTAAGGCAGCATCCACCAGAGAGAGATCTTCCTTGTTCAGAGAGCAGAGTTCAAGGAAAGGGAGTTTAAAGTAAAAGGACATCTGTTTCCTTTGAAGTTTAACTATTATTATCATCATGATTCACTGGAGTCAATATGTGAAGCTGAAGGGAATAGCCTCACTTTAGATAGCTCTGGGTTTAAATCCTATCTCTTCCTCTTTAACACCTGTGTGGCTTTGAGCTAGTTACCTAAATTCTGTAAGCTTTTACTCCCTCATCTGTAATTAAGGGGCAATAATACTAATCACATAAAAAAGTTATAAAAATTTAAATATGGCAATGTGCATAAAATATGGAGAAATAGGAATACTCATTCATTGTTGATGGGAATGCAAAATGGAACAGCTATTGGTGGTTCTTCAGAAAGCTCAGTATATAATTACTATATGACATGGCAATTCCACTTCTAGGTATAGACCTAAAGAATTGAAGCTGGGACTGGAAGAGATATTTGCATTTTGAGGTTCATAGCAACTTCATTCACAATTACCAAAAGATGGAAGCTACCCAAGTGTCCATCAAACAATGAATGGATAAAGAAAATGTGATATATATGTACAATGAAATATTATTCAGCTGGAAAAAGCAATGAAGTTCTGATAGGGGTGACAACACAAATAGACCTTGAGGAAATCCTGTTGAGTGAAATAAGCCAGATCTAAAAAGATAAATACTGTATGACATTACTGATATGAAATGATTAGAATAAGAAAAATCTTAGAGCCAGAATCTAATATATAGTTTTCCAGAAGATGAGGGTTGGAACTAGGGAATAGGGAGTTAAGGCTTAAAGGCTTAAAATGCAGATTTCCTTTGGGGTGGTAGGAAATTTTGCTAATGGATGGTAGTGATGTTAGCACATTGTGAACATAATTGACAGAACTAAAATCTATATCTGAGTATGGTTAGAGTGGGAAATGGTAGGTTGTATGTTTGGTACTATAATATAACCTACAAAAAATACATGGAACTGCACAACAGAAAATGTGAAACCTAAGTTAAATCACAGACTATGGTTAATAGTATAATTATAAACATGTACTTTTATGTATTTAACAAATGTACCACACCAATGAAAATTGTTAATAATAAGATAGTGTATGGGAATCTTTACACACACACATTCTTTAATAAATAAAAACTTAATAAAAGAAAAAATGAAATATCAGCAGAAATTAGGATTTTTTAAAGAATTCTAAGACAGCACTTATGGTTTGTGTAATTGTAATGCTAGAAACTGTGTTGATTTGTCAATTCATTGTATTCTGCCATTTTGTAAAAATTAGTCTAGCTCAGTATGCTGGATATTCTTCCGTATTTACAGTACCATAGTAACAAAAATAGTTAGAAAATGGCTTCCATTTTGAAACAGAAAAGATTGAAGATGAGCACTTACCCAGACTATTATCTCCAGGCATTACCATTGAGCCCCACGGGGCCAAAATCCTTCATGATTGAAATTCACTGGTTGAGAGACTGAGAACTGGAAACGTCTTTAGGGTTCCCAGAAATATCCTAGCTCTCACCCAGTTTATAACTTTAGTCAGATACTTAAATCTTTGAACGGACCTCTTTCTGCAAATGTAGAATTGGGTTCATAATAGTATTGCTTTTACAGAGTGGATTTTTGTAAGATTTCAATGATAAAATCCCTATAAATGTGCTAAGTTCAGGTAATGATGCAAAGAGAGAACAAATATATATCTTTCAATTAGCTAATATTTTTAAATAAAGGAAAAATGTTACTTCCTAACTTGGATTATGGGTAGGACATTTCCTAATTGCTTGTGAAAAAAGTATTATCAAATCATAGGGTGAACTACATATGGTTTTATATCCAAGGAACACAGTAATCCACATTGTTGAAAAGGGAAAGCAATATTTTGGAAGGACCAACAGGGTTTATATCCTCACCCCAAGTCAATGCCTTGGGTTCCAAGAAACTAGTGAAAATGGCTTTGTTTGAGTAAATATACTGAAAACTTTAATTTAAAGTATGGAAATGATCCTAGAAGTTTAGATCTATGAAAGGCATTAGAATCCATGAGGAAGAGAAGCGATAAAAGCTGCATTTTCCAGATGCAACCTGGTGTCTTGGGAAGAGAGTGGGCAGGAAATATATTCATTGTCTCCTGAATAGTGTCTCAAAGGGAAATGATGGCTCAGGGGTGAAGCAACAAGGAAATGTGTTAATGAGGGATCCAGAGGGAAATGTGGTAATGGGCAGCTAAAGGAAAGCTGTAGATATCTTTTCTTTGGCTGTCCCTCATTCTGTTTAATCTTGAGCTGCATTGGACATGGTTGTTTCTTTGGGTTCCTAAATCTGCCTGGGAGACCAATGTGTGACTCCTTCCTACTGTCTTGTCTGGAGACAGAGCTTCAGTCTCCATTAACAACCACCCTGGAAGGAATTCAGACATTCAAAGGTAGCATCCAGATAAGGTGGAGAGCCCAGTAGAGGCTGCAGGAAATCATCAGGGAGAATGGAAACCAATAATATTTATCTGATGTCATCTGAAAGTCAATGTAGCACAGCCCAGTGCAAGCAATGCCCTCAGGGATATAACACATGAAGAAAAATAAATCCAAGTAGTAGATAATCAGAACATGTGCAGGTTTTTAAGGAGAATGGTTGGGGAAGTCCTTTGCATATTGATGAGGTACAGACAAAGAATTGTGTTGTATCCATTGGATTTTCAAAAAGAGAACAAAACTCAATGCCCAATAATGATAAAGAAGAAAATGCTACCAAAGAAAACTGAATAAGGGACATGCTGCATCTGCTATGGAAAAATACATAAACTAGTGTGGTCAAATATGGGACAGGCACAGAAATAGCAGATAGTTCAGGGCATGATGTGGAGACCATGACAAGGCAGGTGCAGCAGGAACACTTGCTCTGTCTGTGGCCCTAGTGCCTGGAGAAGCCTCGGCTCCCACGCTGCCCATTCTCTCTCATACTTTGCTATTATGCTTGGCCCTCCATTCAAATGCCTTTTCCCCCTTATTGGGAATTGCATTCTTCGTAAACTTTTCTAGCCTTTAGTGAAGTGGTTTCAAAAATTATTGCCAACTCCCAGCACAAGAAATACTTTTATTACATTGTGATCCACATTGCACTTTTGTGCTCACACTCACCTACACGCAACACACATACATACAACATGCACACATACAACATACATTCACAACACACACAGAATAAACACACATCCAAACAAAATACTTTGAGAAATGATTGTGGGTATACCTGGACTATGTGTTCCCCTCTAATATTTCCTATAGATAACTATCCTTTTATACTAATTAATTAGGGAAAAAACATAACTTAAACCCATTAATGAGCAGCTATCTCAAAATACGGAATTCATGTTTCTAGCATTTTTCCACACCAACTCCCTGCTTCTTCTCTTTCTCTCATATTGAAATTTCCAGTTAAACCACATTCTTTTATTCATTCACACAATATGTATTTATTCATCTACTACTTTAACTCAGCCACCAACTGGACTATATATGTAGCACTTTGCTATATCCCTCAAGGAGTTCACAGTCTAGGGGAAAAAAAAAAAAACTTGGAATCTAGTAAAAGGAAAACAGGAATCATAGACCGTCCTCTCAGGAAGAAAGTATCTTCCTGTGAGGAGATCAAAAGAAAATGTTCACAGAGCGATGACTCCAGGCATCCCTAAATAAAGAAGTGGAGTTTTCCAGATGGGAGGGGGTGATAAATTCTAACTGCACCAGTGGAAGAAACTCTGACCTAGGGAAGCAGGTAAGTAAAGGAGCTGGTGAAGGATAACTTTTTCCAATTCTTCTCTCAATTGCCTACATTTTTTAAAATAAAATGAGAGTTAAATTATATGTTTAAAGAGAATGATAGAACCTCAAGGCTATCACCAATATAAATATGCACTACCTGCCACTCATCTCAAGCTCAGTGCTTGTTGTACAACTTCATCTACTTCGCAACAGTCCCTATTGCATCATTTCTTCAGATTCTGAAAACTGAGTTTGCTGAACACCAGAAATATGTTTATATGTTGTTGCACAAACCATAACATTTTGTTGTTGACTATGTGAAGTTATAAGCCAGCTGGAAACTAGTTAGAATATACTTTCTCTGGAAGATTTTCACGGAGTCCATCTGTAGCTGTGACCGTTCCACCAATTTTTTCTCTCCTTTCTTAGCCTCTCTGAATTTCTGAAAGTATAATTTCAGAGATTCAACATAACTGTCAAAGGGTAAGGTAGACATGGCAAAAAGAATATCCTCTCCACAGATTGTTTTCCATTTCTCTAGATGGCATTTTTCACCTGCTTCAGAAATTATAGGACAAAAAGGGAAGGCGAGGAGGCGCGCGGCCTCCCGGGGCCGCCTGGCGGGCGCTGCGGGCGGCCCGGGCGATGCCAAGCTGCGGCTGCGGGGCGCAGCGGCGCGGCTGCTAGGCGGCGCGGGCTCCTGGCGCGCGGCTGGATGCCCGGGGCCTGCGCTCCCTCCCCGCGCTTCCCACCGTCCAGGGGCGCCAGTCCTGGGCCCCGCGGCCGCTGAGGCGCCGCTCGGGCTGCCCGCCGCGCCCCCGCTCGCCATCTGCTGCTACACGTCGGTGCTTCTGCTGTTAGCCTTCTCTCTGCCCGCGGCAGAGGCAGGAGCATCAACTGCTCAGAATTAAATGTGAGGGAGTCTGATGTCAGAGTTTGTGATGAATCATCATGCAAATATGGAGGAGTCTGTAAACAAGATGGAGATGGTTTGAAATGTGCATGCCAATTTCAGTGCCATACAAATTACATTCCTGTCTGTGGATCAAATGGGGACGCTTATCAAAATGAATGTTTTCTCAGAAGGGCTGCTTGTAAGCATCAGAAAGAGACAACAGTAGTAACAAGAGGACCGTGCTACTCTGATAATGGCTCTGGATCTGGAGAAGAAGACGAAGGGTCAGGGACAGAAGTTCACAGAAAATACTCCAAGTGTTGTCCTTGCAAATACAAAGCTGAGTGCGATGAAGATGCAGAAAATGTTGGATGTGTGTGTAATATAGATTGCAGTGGATACAGTTTTAATCCCGTCTGTGCTTCTGATGGGAGTTCCTATAACAACCCCTGTTTTGTGCGAGAAGCATCTTGTATAAAGCAAGAACAGATCGATATAAGGCATCTTGGCCAGACACGGATGACACAAGTTTGTTAGGAAAGAAAGATGATGGACTGCAATATCGACCAGACGTGAAAGATGCTAGTGATCAAAGAGAAGATGTTTATATGGGAAACCACATGCCTTGGCCTGAAAACCTCAGTGATTACTGCATCCATGGAAAATGTGAATTCACCTATTCTACTCAGAAGGCTTCTTGTAGATGTGACTCTGGTTACACTGGACAGCACTGTGAAAAGACAGACTTTAGTATTCTCTACGTAGTGCCAAGTAGGCAAAAGCTCACGCACGTTCTTATTGCAGCAATTATAGGAGCTGTGCAGATTGCCATTATACTGGCCATTGTCATGTGCATAACAAGAAAATGCCCTAAAAACAATAGAGGACATCGACAGAAGCAAAACCTAGGTCATTTTACTTCAAATACGTCATCCAGAATGGTTTAAATGGATGGCTTTTATACATACACTGACCATGTGATGTACATTTATTATGTCTTTTTTTAAAGAATGGAAATATTTATTTCAGAGGCCTTATTTTTGGGCATTTTTAATATAGTAGTACTGTTGGTACCTATTTAGAAATATTCGGCTACAACAGCTTGGACTCTTTAGTAGTCTTTGTTTTATGGTTTTAAATACAGAAATTGATTTCATGAATTTGTAACACATGATAATTCTAAGACTCATTCTTAACCCCTGAAATGTAATATTTTTGCAAAGTTGGACCACTTCACAAGTGATTATCAAGTCAAACCCGCTCTTTCCACAGTGACCACAGCAGATGGCAAAGCATGAATTCAAAAGGAAAAGATGTTTACAGATTACTTTTCTTACATAAAAGATCTAGAAGACACTGTGTTTAAATAGATACTTAAAGGTTTTTGAGATTTAGTAACTGATTTTTTAGACACTGCCAATCTTATGATCTGTAAAACTGTGTGTTAGATGTAAAATATCTATAAGCTGTATGGACTGGAAGTTGATTACTCCCCTCTTTGAAAAACTAATTCTAACAATTTGGAGAATTATCTGGTGGTAATGATGGAACAGATTGCTGCAAAGTAGATTTACATATTATGAAAATAGGTTGTTTAACAAACAGATTGGGGAAAAGCCCACTCAGTTAAACTACTTTAATATGCATTCATTTGTAAAGAAAACATTTGTTTTTAATATAAATAAACAAATGGTTTCAGTGTTTGTGAATAGAATACAAAAATGATTGTTAATGATTGGTGCTCTTAAAATGAACTTAAATAATGATCTAAGACCTCTTCCCAAATTTGTTCTGTAGTTATAGCTATTCTAATAGATTGTTGGTGTTAAAGCTCTGAAGTGTGAATAGAATGTATTCAGCTGTTTAACATGTAGTTTAGTCATTCAAAAGTATGCATGTAGAATTTAAGAATATGTTTAAAATTAAATATTAATTTTAATATTTGGTTTAGAAAAGCATATTATAATATAATGTTTTCACTATTAAAAAAACTCATTTATATTTAATATTTCTCTCTTTTGGTCAAGGTTTTTTCCAAATGCATCACTAGTTTGTGCTTGGTAATAATCCTTCGGTGCCAGGGAGGATCATTGCTGGGAGTCATGTCCCATACCAAGGGGAAAGTAATGAGTTTATATGCTGAGTTTTGCTTAGAGACATTTGAGCAACAAGGCGCTTTTGGAGATAACTCTTACAAAATATATAATACTAAGCTAAGTTTCAGTTTCATAAGAACAAGGTTCATAAGTACAATCATCAATGTCAAGGGCCTGGCCTATTGGTCTGTCCTTTGTTAGGCACAGCAAATGTTCTCTAGGGATTCTTGCCACTCTATTAGAGAATGTAGCATGACTTCTCAGGATGGGAATTCAATATTCTTTCTGTTATTGTATAGGTCTCAACCCACCTGAGACAACACCCCATGACCACTTGAACATATTCATAGTCTATAAATATGCCATAAATTCTAATGTTTGTGTTATACTGGTTTTATATTTTTCAAATTCCATTCAACTATATTAATTAATTTATCATGCTTTCAACAGTTTGTAAATTATACCAAATACAAAGAGTACCCTATCCAAAAAATAAACCTCATTTTATTATATATATATCCTGAAGTGATTATGGATGAAGATTACTCATTTTTGCACCTTACTTTTATAAGCAAAGTAATTAAAAGTCAAAATTAAAACATAAACAATTGCCTTGATGGAAAGCATGATGGGTAGATGAAATGATATGATAGACAATAAAATAATTGTAGAAATATGCTCAAGTACAAATGTTTAAGTTAAAATTGATATATTATTTTTCTTATATATATAACTATTTAATGAAATGAGAAGATTTACAATTAATTTAAAAATAACATTTTAAAGAAATATGTAATGTACACTGCATATTTATAAAATAATTTCTGTGATTTTCAAATGAATAGACAGCAAATTCCTTATGATGCCATTTTAAAGTATCAAAAGTGAGAATTCTATGTACAAAACAGGCAGAATGAAGCCACATTTCTCCACAGAAAAATGTAACATTTTAAAATATTTTCCTCAAAGTTATCTTAAACCAAGGGAATAATAAAGCTTTGAAAGAAAAATGTATTTTAAAAAAAATCAATTAAATGAATGCATTGTATACTGCCACAATAATAAAATACATTGGTTTTGTTTTGTTTTGTTTACAAGGAGGTCCTGGGGATCGAACCCAGGTCCCTCCATATGGCAGATGGACACCCAACCATTTGAGCCACATCTGCCCCCCATTAGTTTTTTTTTGAAAAGTATATAATCATTTGCCAAATTGGTAACTTGAGAAGGTCATTTGAAAATACTGGACAATGCAATTATACAACAAATACATGGCATAGGTATATAAGAAAATTGAGAAAATATTTCTATTTTCTGAAGTTTGACATGCAAATAGAATATTCTAAAACATTAGCTTGACAGCAAAGAAATGGTCTTCTTTTCAAAGTAATCTTCTCATCCACAGCTATTTAGGCACTAAATGCTTAGGAAGATCCGTGACGATATTTCTCAAGTAGAGGAGACTATGACTTGACCAAATACAAAACAACAGGATCTAAGTATGAATATCCTAATTTAAATATATTTCTAATGATCACATACATATTATTTACAAAATTAACTGTACCTATTTATATATATCTTTCAATTTTATATAAACTTGAAAATAGCCTGGAAAAATTACCTATGGGTTTCAGATTTTTGCATGTTTATCGTTTATCTTACTTTGTTATTTGCTGTATTACTGACTTTAAAATAATAATTGCATTTATTTAGGATCATTTAGGATAATAAAATTTGATTTCATGCTTAGTTCAAGGCCAAATTCTAAGGGTATAAAGCTACCTACCAAAATCCTTTGTATATCTGTCTACCATATCTACCTTCCTTCCTTTCTTCCTTCCTTTCTTTTTTCTCTTCTCTTCTCTTCTCTTCTCTTCTCTTCTTTTCTATTCCCATAGGTGATAACATTTGATTGCATTGAATTCAGTTGAGGGCCCTTTGATTAGATTACATGATAGCTCACTTTAGGGCTTCTGCTTGGACTATGTCAGTGAGGCATGGCTCAGGTTGAGACACCA
>JAQZBX010106343.1:0-10760 GCA_029593785.1 Cabassous unicinctus
CTCTCAATTCAGTTCCATTGGTCAGTATGTTTACCCTTGTGTCAATACCATGCATTTTTGACCACTGTAGCTTTGTAGTATGTTTCAAGTCAGGTAGAGTGATACCTCCAATTTCATTTTTCTTTTTCAACATGTCTTTGGCTATTCGGGGCCTCTTGCCCTTTCAGATAAGTTTCATATTCAGTTTTTAGAATTCAGTAAAAAATACTGTGATGACTTTTGATTGGGATTTCACTCAATCTGATAGATTAGTTTGGGTAGGATAGACATCTTAATGATGTTTATTCTTCCTATCTATGAACAGGGAATATTCTTCCATTTATTTAAATTTTGTTTGATTTCCTTTTAATGTTGTGTTGTTTCCTTTTATAAGTCATTTACATCTTTAGTTAAATTTATTCCCAGGTATTTGATTCTTTTAGTTACTATTGTGAATGGCATTTTTTTCTTGATTTCCTCTTCAGATTGCTCATTATTGGTGTACAGAAATGCTATTGATTTTTGCACATTGATCTTATAACCTGCAACTTTATTGAACTCATTTATAAGTTCAAGAATCTTTTTTGTAGATCTCAGGGCTTTCTATGTATAGGATCATGTCACCTGCAAATAGTGAAATTTCTACTTCTTCCTTTCCAATTTGGATGCCTTTTGTATCTCTTTCTTGCATCGCTGCTCGAGCAATGTTAAATAGGAGAGATGATAGCGGGCATCCTTATCTTGTTCCCGATCTTAGAGGGAAAATTTTTTAGGATTTCACCATTGAATATGATGTTAGCTGTGGGTTTTTCATATATATTCTTTATCATGTTCAGAAAGTTTCCTTCTATTCCTATCTTTTGCAGTGTTTTTATCAGGAAAGGGTACTGTATTTTGTTGAATGATTTTTCTGCATCCATATCATGTGATTTTTTTCTTTCAGTATGTTTATGTGGTGTATTACATTAATTGATTTTATGTTGAACCATCCTTGCATACCCAGGATGAAACCCACTTGGTCATGCTGTATAATTCAGTTGATGTGTTGATGAATACGATTAGCAATTTTTGTTGAGGATTATAGCATGTAGGGTCATTAGAGAGATTGGTCTGTAATTTTACTTTCTTGTGTTGTATTTGTTTGGCTTAGGTATTAAGGTAATTTTGGCATCATAGAATAAGTTACCAATGTTCTTTCTACTTCTATTTTTTCTGGAAGAGTTTAAGGAGGATTGGTGTTAGCTCTTTCCAGTATGTTTGGTAGAATTCACTTGTGAAGCCGTCTGATGATTGGTTCTTCTTAGTTGAGAGGTTTTTGATCACTGATTCTATCTCGTTACTTGTGATTTGTCAGCTGAGTTCATCAATTTCTTCTTTCACCAATGTAGGCGGCTTGTGTTTTTCTAGGATTTTGTCAATTTCCTTTAAATTATCCTCCGTGTTGGCATATAATTTTTCAAAATACCCTCTTATGATACTCTTTATTTCTGTGGGGTCACTGGTGATATCCCCTTCCTCATTTCTTATTTTGTGTATTTGCATCTTCTCTCTGTTTTTTTCTTTGTTAGCCTAGCTAGTGGTTTGTCAATTTTATTGATCTTCTTGAAGAACCAGCTTTTGGCTTTGTTTATTTTTTCTAAGGGTTTATTATTTTCTATTTCATTTAATTCTGCTCTAATCTTTGTTATTTCCTTCTTTCTACTGCCTTTGTGGTTAATTTGTTGTTCTTTTTCTAATTTCTCCAGATGCACAGCTAGGACTTCGATTTTACCTCTTTCTTCTTTTTTGATATATGGGTTTATGGCTATAAATTTCCCACTCAGTACAGCTTTTGCAACATCCCATAGGTTTTGATATGTTGTGTTGTCATTTTCATTCGTTTCAAGGTAGTTACTGATTTCTTTTTACATTTTCTCCTTGACCCACTGTTTGTCTAAGAGTGTGTTGTTTAACTTCCATATCTTTGTTCCTAATCTGGTTCCTGGCCCTTACTGATTTCCAGCATCATTCCATTGTGGTCAGAAAAATTACATTGCATAATTTAAATCTTTCTGAATTCATTGAGAATTTTTCTGTGGCCTAGGATGTGGTCTATCTTGGAGAATGATCCATGAGCACTTGAGAAGAATTTATGTCCTGCTGTATTTGGGTGTTGTGTTCTGTATATGTCTATTAGGTCCACATCCCCTAAAGTATCATTCAAAGTCTTTGTTTCTTTATGGATTATCTGTTGAGATGTTCTCTTTAATGGTGATAATGGTGTATTAAGGTCCCTCATTATAATTGTAGAGGCTTCTATTTCTTCAGTTAGTTTTTCCAGGGTTTATCTCATGTATTTTGAGGTGCCCTAGTTAGATGCATAAATGTTTATGATTGTTCTTTCTTCTTGAAAGATTACCCCTTTTACTAATATATAGTGTCTGTCTTTGTCTCTTACAATAGTGTTGCATTTAAAGTCTATTTTATCTGATATTAGTATAGCTACTTCTGCCTTTTCATGGTTATTGTTTGCTTGTAAGATTGTTTTCCAGGCATTCAGTTTCAGCCTCCTTGAATCCCTGGGTCTAAGGTGAGTTTCTTATAGACAACATATAGATGGTTCATATTTCCTTATCCATTCTGCCAATCTGTGTCCCTTGACTGGTGAGTTTATTTCATTAACATTCAATGTTATTACTTTCAAGGATTTACTTACATTAGCCATATTTCCTTTGGTTTCTATATCTCATATGTTGTTTTTATTTCTCTTTTTGTCTTTTTAGTTGTTTTTACACTCTCCTCCAATTCTCTTTCTCCTGTTTTTTCCTTTCAACCTGCCTGCAGAACTCCCTTTAGTATTTCTTGAAGAGCAGGTTTCTTATTGGCATACTTTCTTAATTTCTGTTTATCTGTGAATTTTTTTAATTCCATCATTTTTAATGCCAGCTTTACTGGATAGAGAATCCTTGGCTGGAAGGTATTTTTCTTTCAGTACCATAACTATGTCATACCACTGCCTTCTTGCCTACATGGTTTCATATGAGAAATCAGCACTTAAACTTACTAAACTTTACTTGTATGTGATGGTTCTCTTTTTTCTTGCTGCTTTCAGTACTTTTTCTTTGTGTAAAGCATTGGCAGTTTGACAAGTATATGTCTTGGAGTAGGCCCTTTGGGATTTATACTGTTTGGGGGCATGCTAAGCTTCCTGGACATGTACATCCATCTCCCTCATTAAGATTGGGAAGTTTTCAGCCTTTATTTCCTCCAACACTACCTCTGTCCCGTTTCCCTTTTCTTTTGCCTCTGCGATGCCTATAATGCATATGTTCGTGCATTTTGTGTTGTCATTCAAATCCCTAAGTCCCTGCTGGATTTTTTCTATCTTTTTATCTATCTGTTCTACTATCTGTTTGATTTCAGATGTACTGTCTTCCACATCGCTAATTCTTTCCTCTGCCTATTCAAATCTGCTGTTGTGTGCTTCCAGTGTATTTTATTTTCTTGGATTGTGCCATTCATCACCATCATATCCATTATCTTTTTATGTATATTTTCAATTTCTTCAGTATGTTCTCCCAGTGTCTTCTTAATATCCTTAATCTCTTCCTTCACTTCATTAAGTTGGTCCATGGTATTTGTTTGGAGAGCTTTGATTAGTTGTTTGATGTTCTGCATTTTTTCTTGGTTTTTAGTTTGTTCATTGTCCTGGGCCATGTCTTCCTGTTTCTTAGTATGGTTTGTAATTTTTTTGTTGCTGTCTGGTCATTTTTCTATCTTGATGGTTTTATTCAGTTGATTAGCTTCTCTCTCTACACTGGAGTTTTATTTAAGTTCTGCTTTTTTGTGTGTGTTAAGTTTTCTCTTTGATACATTGTTCCTCTTATTCTATTTCCTTGCTGTTATCTATGTTCCCTTGAAGGAAAAAGATTAGGGCCAGAGAAAGCAAAAGAGGTAAGGAAAGAAAATGGATAATAGTAATAATAACAGTAAAAATTAGAAGAGGAACTGTATTAGGCCTTGGAAGATGAATATTTTTACTCATGTATGGAGTGTAGAGTAATTGGAACAAAAAAGTGGAGTACAACAATCAAATGAGAAACTGAACAGAAAAAAATATATAGAATGAATTAAAAGGTCAGAAGATGAGGAGAGAGGGAAAGAGAAAAGACAATACAAAAAGAAAAAAAGTTAATAAAAGAAAAAAGCAGTGTAGATGAGATAGAAATAAAAACCAGAAAAATAGAGAACTAAACAAAGAGAGGTGGAATGTAAGAACAACAACAGAAAATGCAAGATAGAAAAATGAAGGAAGGAAAAGAGATAGCATTGGTAGACAAAGTTAGTATACACAGTAAAGGTGAAATCAAGGAAGAAGAAACACAGCAAACAAGAAACAAGTCAACAGCACCTTGAACAATATATCTCTTTGTCCAGCTCTCTCCAGATTGATGCCCCAAAGCCTCCTGCTCTGTGGGTTTCCAAAACAGCTCATTTGGTCAGGATCTCACCCCTACCTAGCTATTCTCTGCAAGAGAGATGGTGAGTGCCCACTTAAACTGACACCATCTTGCTGCTTCTTATTAAACTGTTTTTAGTTTGGTATTTAGGCTTAGAGTAAAATTGAGATGATAATTTTCCTATATATCCCACACGCAATTTTTCTTATTTATTATTAACATCTTACATTGATATGGTACGTTTGTCACAATTAATGAACAAATATTTTTGCATTATCACTAACTAGACTCTATACTTTATTCAGATTTCCTTAATTTTCACCAAATGCCTTTTTTCTGTTCCAGGATCCCATTCAAAATGCCACTTTACATTTCACAGTCATGTCCTCTTATGCTTTTCTTTGCTGTGAAGTTTTTCAGATTTCCTTTCTTTTGATGAACTTGACAATTTTGAGGGGGTACTGGCCGGTTATTTTGTAGAATGACCCTCAAATGAAATTTTTTTATCATTTTATCATGTTTAGACAGGAATTATGGGTTTGGAGAGGAAGCCCACAGAGGAAATGTACCAGCTTTATCCAAATGTATCAAGGTTATATGCTAGCAACATATCATCACTGTTGATGCTAACTTTGGCCAACTGGTTGAGGTAATATTTGTTAGTTTTTTTCCACTATAAAGTTACTCTTTTTTCTGCCTTTCCATACTCTTTGAAAGTGTGTCACTAAGTGCAGCCCACCAGTAAAGAATGGGAGTTATGTTCTACGTTCTTGAGTTTGGAGTATATACATAAACTATTTAGAAATCTTCTGCATTGGAGTCTGTTCTGCCTCTCCCAGTATTTATTTATTCAATCATTTTTATATCATTATGAACTCAGGGATGTTTACTTAATGATTTGGATGGTGTATTAGTCAGGGTTCTCTTGGGAAACAGAACCAACAAGAGATATTATAAATAGTATGAGATTTTATAAAATTGTCTCACATGACTGTGGGAATGCACAAATCCATATTCCATAGGACTGGCTGCAAGCCAGGAACTCTGATGAAGGTCTTGTTGAATTCCCCAGGAGACACTGGCTATCTGAATTAGAGATAGGGATTCTCTTTCTGAATTCTGAAATCACTTCCCCTTTTAAGGTCTTCAACTGATTGGATAAGATTTTACTTACTGCTGAGGGCAATCTCCTTAGTTGATTGTAGATGTAATCAGCCATCTGTGCAATCAATTCGGATGATTAAAGTCTTGTATTACAATTAGCTCAGTGCCTGCTTGATAAACAACTGGACACCATTACCTGGCCAAGTTGACACATTAGCCAAACCATCACAGATGGATACTCAGAATATATTCAGCTGTACCTTTGCTAAAAGTTTTAAAATTTTTACCTTCCATGTTATGTCTTATTTGGCATTTTGTAGCTAATTTTTGTAACAATTGGAAGACTTTAAGATTCAAGAAAAATTGTCTATCATACACATAAAAAATATAGGAAATTTCATGCAGATATGATGCTTCCAATTCTGCCCTTGTGGTAACATTCAGAATGAGAGTTTCATATAAATATACTACATTTTCCAGTTCCCAAACTTCATAATTGTATACTGTGATTCATACAGCTTTTCTTTATTTTGTATATACCAGACATTGATCACTTGATGAACAACCTAACCTGTACTGTTTCAGCTTACAGAAAAGAAAAAATTAAAAATAAAATTAAAAGGTAAGCACAATGATGTATCTCCTCCCCACTTTATGAAGACGAATGAAAACTTTTGTGTAGAGAGCTTATTTAAGTAAAAAATTAACTTAAAGCCTACACACTTTAGTAGCTAGGACTAAACATAAGAAATATAAAGTTAAATAAATCCTCTTGTGACAGTACTATTTATAACACATTTTCCAGTTTAGAAAATATTAACTGCAAAAACCATAAGAAAAAAGGTGAAGCAAATTTGTGCAGTACATTTAAAAATAATATTAATGATATGAGGGAAAAATGGAAAACAAATGAAATAACTGATTTCAGAATTAACCAAAATATGTTTTCATTTAAAATATAAATAGCATTACTAAAGAATAAATCCTGATAGGAAAAATTTTACATAATGAAGGCAATTTGTGAATTTCAAACTGCTTTTGCATCTATAAGAAAAAGAAAGATTTGTTTTGATACTAGTTGTAAAATAAGTGACTACTAGTCAGTGAATCTAGCATTTCTAAATTATTCAAAGAGAGCATGCATTCTTTTCCTTTCAATGATTTTTTTTTCTAATTCTTAGGCTCATTTTAAGTCTCTTTTTTACCCCTAAAACCAAAATAATTTTTTTGTCTTTTTTTCCTTGCAATTAATTTCAACTACACTCATGTAGGTAATGAGAATTTTCACCAAATGAATATCTGCCAAGTATTGAGGGACATAAAAAAAAGGAGTTTTTTTTTTTAATTACAAACTTTAAAATTACAAAATTACAGACTTCTATAATTTGTCAAGTCAAATTAACTCCAGGGAATCATTTCCTGCATAATGGAAGTAAAAGGTCACAAATGCTCCCTTATTGTATTGCAGAAGTTCCTACTATGAAGATACCAAATCATGTTGTGACTCTCCCTACCTAAGTGATGCTAAAGACACAAGTTTTTCTATTAAAAATGACATTTTTCCTACCAGCACATTATTGTGATTAAATACATCTAGTCCAAATCTCCAAAGGGGCCTTTTAATGCAATCACAATCATCTGTGAAAATATTTGACAACAGTCATCCTTTCCTCCAAGAAAAGGGTAAAACATTGTTTTAGTTATCTCTACTTTCCAAGCAACTGGAAACAGAATAGTAAACATTAAAAAGTACAAAGGAAAACTCCCTCCAATAAAATTCTGCTAGAGGTAGAAATTTAAAGTAGCATACACTTTTTGAAATCAGGAAACAAAATTGGTGTTAATCTGAAATTAAATTAATGGCTGCTGTTTACAGGTAGACACAGACCATGGGTAGTAGTTTATCCTTGAATTTCATATTCAAAATTTCCCCATCTTAATAGCACTATGCCATTGCTAGTTTCTACTAGTATTTAATTGTTTCAATGAAAAAAGTACTTGCTTTTGTAATCCAGATACTCTAAAGACATTATTGTAAACATCACACTGACAAGACAAACTCTGAATTTGTTTATAATTCTAAACACTTTTCAAATGGCCATATATTATTCTTTTTTTTTTCCAGTTACTAGCACTATCTTGAGCATTATCTGAGATAAAGGCTTTTGTGCCTTACCTAGGATATTGACATCTCAAACATTTCAAAGTGATCCAATGATGAATATGTTTTTAAAAAGTTTTCAGTTAAGTGTTGCCCAAAAAGACTTACTATATTCTCAGATTACCTGAATGTGTTTTACCGGCCTGTGGTGTTATTAAATTTAGCATTTCATAAAAATGAAATGTTTGGTGCTTCTTTTTTCAGGTAGCTGGAAAGAAGAAAATCAAATAATTTGAATGATACACGAATAGACCTACACTTTAGATTGCTTATGTTAAAAATGAATAAGTACCAATTCCACATGTTGAATATGACAGCAGATCGTTAGACTCCTAAAACAGAACACATGCAATGGGGGCAAAATAAAAAGGGAGATTGCTATGGATTTCAATACTATTAGTCATTATATGATAGACTTGCAAGAGGACAGCTTCAGATAAGGTTTTTTTCCTACTGAAAGATTCAATTCTGTGCTTCAAAGAAAAAGTATACTTGAAGAGGTTTCCTCCATTTTCACTTGTGTAGTACAAATATGCATAGCATATATTTCTGAAAAAAACAATATATGCATATTAAGAAAATAGATGCTATTTCTAAATTTTGTTAGGAATAGAAGGCACCAATGATTTGAGGTTGTGTCCTGTCATTACTCATAGTTGATTTTGAGTTATTTCAGCATTTGATCAGAAAAAAAATTAAACTATTTTTTTCTGATGACATCACTTGAGAAAATTATTGTGGTTTACTGACCACAAGTACATTTATAGTAGTATTTAATCACGGAGAGATCATTCAGAGCATATTTTCAAAAGGACTGTTTCTTTTTCCACCTTTACTTGGAATCCACACTGTAGAACATTTTTTTTCATATCATTGTAGCTCAATTCTATGGAAAGTTCATTTGCCAAATTTTCAAAATGGTACAGCAGAGGACCTAGATTTATCCAAATCCTAGCTTGAGTATTTAACATATTTTATCAATATAATAAATTACGTTATGAGCAGTGTCTATGAAGAAACAGGTTGTAATACAATCCCAGGCATTGCATTCTGAATACATCTCCTGAAAATCTCCAGCGGTCACAGAAAACTTAGAACCAGAAGGAAGTCTGTGGGCGTCAACATCAGGGAAAAAGTTGATCTCTGCTTATTGCTAAGTTGATGGATCCAGGGATAAAGCTTATATTTATTAATTTCAGGATATCTGTGGGGTACAAAGTTGGATGCAAAGAGCATAAAACTCTCCATTCATTTCCTTAACAAACATAATCTAGCATAGCTATTTCCCAGGTCAGTCTTCCTAGTCCAGCACCAGGTACCAGAATAGATACTTTTAGAAGGATCCCATTTATCTTTTTGAAAATTTTAAAACATTTCTTTATTGATTGGCTGGTAGCAGGCATCCCTTTCTGCTTTCCCAGTTTCTCTCCAGTCTCTCACAAACTATTTCAATGTGGATTTTAACCTACCACGTCAAAGGTAGATGCTGGCACAATCGTTCCATTCCCATCTTTTCCATGCTTTTTATTTTCAAACATATGGCTGCATTAATTCACAATGGTCAGTAGTATTTCTTGATTATGATCAATGCATTTCCGGATCTTATTCAAATGAAGAAAAAACTGAGGAAGTAGTTTCTGCAGATTAGCGGAAAGTGATGGAAAATATCTTTCTGTTCCCTTCACTCGTTAATGCATACTGGTGTTGCGGTACTGGAATACATTAATAGAAGTGCTCACGCTCGAGCTGCTCCTCCTCCTTGGCAGTGTGCGCGCGGCCGCCATAACCGCCAAGGCCAGACGTGGCTGGACTTACGTTTTGAGTGTGATGTGAAATAGGAATCTAATTTCATTTTTGTACATATAAATTGTAAATCGTCTTGCCAACATTTATTGAATAGTAAATCAATTACAAACCAATTTGTAGTGCTATAGCTCTCAATATATTCTGTTTCCACATATATTTCATATTCCTGTAGCTAAGCTTTCCATTTTACAGCTTAACTAATTTTTTAAGGCAGTGCCCAAACCATAACTTATATTAAATCTTGCTATGTGGTAGTTCACCCCACTCCATAATTTATTGCTTTGTAAATTGACTTGGTTAATCTTTGTCTTTTAAATTTTTGTAGGAAATTTAGGATACATTTTGTTCAATGCCATGAAAGATGCTTTTGATATTTTTATTGAAATTGCATTGAATGTATATTGTAATTTGAAAAGTGTCAACACAGTTTCAATATTAAATGCTACCTACCATCCATGAACATGTTTATTTGATTGTGGTACAGTGAATACATTAATGGGTCCAATTTATCATCCTTCCCTGTATCCATGCCCTTTCCTTGTGACTTTGAAGTTTCTCTCACTAAAGAGCTGACATCCATAACCCCACTCCTTGATTTTGGACTAACTTTGTATCCTACCATGGACAAAGAGATATTATCACTGGTGAAACAAGAGGAGGTTCTAAAAACGCTAGTGCATTCATTTTTGTTTGTGCTTACACCTCTGCCACAGCCAGATTTCCATCTCCCTAGGAAATCATCAGCCAGGCTCCACACTTGGTGAAAACCAGCTGGACAAGATTTGCCTAGCTGAATCCAACCTAAGTAGCCAAGGGAGACTCATGAGGTAAATACATACTGCTTTAAGCCATTGAATTTTGAAGCAGATCATTACATAGAATTATTGAGGTAATAAAAAAAGTGAGGCACACTCCAATTATTCAATTTGGTATATGGAATATAATAATGAGTGATGTGTGGAATATTCTCCTTAAAATTCTTATGCTGTCTTTCTCTTAGTTTTATTCTTAAACCACTTATAACTTTTGCTGCGATTGTGAAATTAGTGTTTTTTTTTTTTTTTTTTTGGTCTTATTTTCTATTTGGAGCAATTTTGATAGTTATAGTGATAATATTCTTATCTCATTTTTTATTTTAAAGTAAATGTGTCAAAATTTCACCCTTAACTATTATCTTTTTTGAAAAAATCGCTTTCTTTTACTAACTTTGTTCAACTATTTAGATTATTACTTTTTCTCTGTTTATTCATTAATAAAATTATCACACTTAG